>JACSYO010002145.1:2301626-2590068 GCA_016806645.1 Ophiodon elongatus
CTACAGTCCTCCACGTTACTGGATGGAAACACACAAATCAGTGGAGCGTAACACAATGAAATGTAACCCTTTCAATTCTGTGGCTTACCTCAATTTTGTCTCTCACAAACTGCCCACCTCATTTTCCCATAATAACCTATACAGTATGGAGTTAATATTCAAATGCGGACATTATTGTTTTATTACCATAATAATGAAGGCTGTGGATCACATAACAGTTCAGTGAGGGCATGCTCCTGATCAGTGTGTATTAATAGCACTGTGATTGCACAGAAATCCCACTTTAGGTATAGTCTGAGATCACACGTTATATTGTCTCGTTGGTTCCGAGTGCACGGACTAAACTGGAAAAAATAGACTTGGAACTGGAACTGGTCTCTCCTGACGTTTAAGCTCTTATAAGTGAAATGTCGAATGAATCGTTTGGTACCCGTCAGTGTTTATATACAGGTATTTTTGATATTTTGACTCACTTGCTTCGTTTGTCTGGCGGTTATTGTTGTTGTCTTTAACATTTTATGCTGCTTTCTTGGCCAGGCTTTGTAAAAAAAAAAAAAAAAAGACAGTTGATCTCACTGGGTCACGTCGTTAAATAAAGATTAAAAAAATAAATAGCTATCATAAAAAGATAATCATATGTCAATAATGTATTGTTTGTGTGTCATATCCAAAGACTCATTTCCTAGAAATTAGTTTTTAAACCAAACTTAAAGTTTTGCCGTCATAGCATCCAGTGTTCTGAGTGAGACGCAGCATGCCATTCATTTTCTCAACCATGCTTGACTTCAGTGGCCTGAACTTTGCCACAACCGACTGAAACTGTTGCTATTTTTATCAGTGTGTGCCACCGAAGATCTTATGAGAAGGTCATCTCGGTCACACAAAGCAGTGAAGGCAATAATGGCACATTTGGGATGAACTCACCAGTTTGCTAGTTCGGAGTGATACAGTTTTACTTACTTTGGCCTACATGAGTCATTTTAATGATCTAGTTCTTGAAAATGTGCATGCCTATACTTCATGGCCCCGTTGTAAACAATGTGATACTGATGTGTATGGTTTGTAGGTATACCTTTGATGTTACCTTTACATACTTGGTCATTCTGGCTCAAAGCAGTGAATTGACAAGAAAAGAATGAACCTCTGACTTCTTCTTCTTCTTCTTCTTCTTCTTCTTCTTCTTCTTCTTTTTCTTTTTCTTCTTCTTCTTCTTCTTCTTCTTCTTCTTCTTCTTCTTCTTCTTCTTCTTTTTCTTCTTCTTCTTCTTCTTCACAGAAAGGCCCCGCCATCTGAAAACAAGAGCTCACTGCAATCTTTACACGACAGACGCTGATCCCCCTTTGACCTGATTTCCGAGCTGAAACCCACCTGGTGCCGTCTCTCAGGAAGGTCACGCTTTATCAAAGTCAAAACTGATTATTATTCTGGAGAGCTTATTCACCCCCTATCACAGGGGAACCGGCCGAGTCAATGGCGTTGTGTCTCGGACAAGTCTTCAGCAAAGACAAAACATTCAGGCCGAGGAAGCGGTTCGAACCGGGCACCCAGCGCTTTGAACTCTACAAGAAGGCCCAGGCCTCGCTCAAGTCCGGCTTGGACCTGAGGAAAGTGGTTCAGCTGCCGGAGGGGGAGTACATCAACGACTGGATCGCTGTTCACGTGGTCGATTTCTTTAACAGGATCAACTTGATCTATGGCACGGTGAGCGAGTACTGCTCCGAGCGCACGTGTCCCATCATGTCGGGGGGGCTGAGGTACGAGTACAGGTGGCAGGACGGCGACGACTACAAGAAACCCACCAAGTTGCCCGCTCTCAAGTACATGAACCTGCTGATGGACTGGATCGAGTCGCTCATCAACAATGAGGACATCTTCCCCACCAGAGTAGGTGTGTGAGGAGTCCACAAATAAAGGTTAAGTTATTGAGTGTCGAGCCTAGTACCTGATTGATTGCCGCACTGACGATGTGCTGCATCAGTGCTGAAGCGTCT
The DNA here is from genome assembly GCA_016806645.1 of Ophiodon elongatus. Classification (NCBI taxonomy): domain Eukaryota; kingdom Metazoa; phylum Chordata; class Actinopteri; order Perciformes; family Hexagrammidae; genus Ophiodon; species Ophiodon elongatus. The sequence goes on from JACSYO010002145.1 coordinate 2,303,618, forward strand.
CCCTGGAGTGCATCGCTGTTCCCCTTCATTAACATCTCAAAAGGGATGATGAAGTTCAAGCAGGGGTTAATTAAACAATGAGGTTGACATTTAGAGCAGAGTGGACGGGTGATTGTGGTGGTATTTTATCCCAGCAGCAGATTTGACAATCAACATTTATTAGAGGAGAGAATCGGGAGACCTCTCTGTGTGGATTTTGCATAATCTTCCTCTGGGAGCTCTGCTTTCTCCTCTGCTGTCCATAGACATGCAGGTCAGGTGAAATGAAAACTCCAAATTTACCTCTAGGGTAAAAAGGTTTTGCCTACTTGTTAGCCTGTAGATTGCCAATTTTAACTGGGTGTTTCCCTGCCTCTTACCCAGTGTGTGCTCAATCTTCCATGGCCCTGAGCAGGAATAATTAGAGACAGAAAATGGAAGGATAGTATGAGCGTACATGTAAGACGTGGAACGTTGTGCCCTGGTACCGTGACCTTTTTGATTTGTCTGGCATACCCGCACAGCCTTTTCAGAAAAGACTCGAGTACCTTTCATTGATGAGCCCCTTCCATAGATGGGATAATTCCAAGGAATTGTTTTAGTTTTTTCACTGCAGAGAAAACACTGTGATGCCTGGTGTCTTTTTTATATTCAGCTGTTTTTTGTATTGTGTATTAATTCCACTGGAGGCAGTAAAAGTTAGAGTTTTCTGCCATTTATCTGTAACTTGTAGCTAATGAGTTGGAATTTTTGGACAAGTTTTACAAAACATCTTAAGCCATGTTTTTTTGTGGCAGTTAATATGCTCAAGATCAGGTTCACACCAATGTGAAATCCTATTTGTAAACTAATAAGTGGAGTTTTCTCTCTCTCTCTCCCTCTATATATATCTATATAGATATAGATATATATATTTTTTTAAGGTATTTTTTGTCAAATGTACTCCACAGTAAGGGCAGAGGTAATCCCTAGAGTAAATGTACGCCTGGCTGAGGATCACGGCTCTACTGCACCTACTGCACCTCTTTGACACAAATCATTAACGCATTTCTTAGACTGACAGAGTCTACAACTGAAAAATGTGTTGTTATAGATTTTTTTGAAAAAGGTGCAATAGAGTATTAAGTTAAAGGTCCTATCTTTTCTCCTTTATGCACACTTACATCAACCCAGTACCTTTAAAAAAGGCCGTGCCCATGCAAATCAGATTTCATTAAGATTAGTACTTAACGATTGGTGCTGTGGAGGAGAAATCATTACTTACACAATATTAAATAAATATAATTGGTTTCAATTCAAGAAAATTTTGATATTTTTGTCTCAAATCTATTCAGACAATTTCTCAGGTGGAAGTCTATTAATGCCTGTTGCACGTTTCTCCTTTCTACACACCAGGTGTACCTTTCCCCAAGAACTTCCAGCAGGTGTGCAAGAAGATCCTGAGCCGCCTCTTCAGGGTGTTTGTGCACGTTTACATCCATCACTTTGACAGCATCTGCAGCATGGGTGCAGAGGCCCACATCAATACCTGCTACAAGCACTACTACTACTTCATCTCGGAGTTCAACCTCATTGATCACTCGGAACTGGAGCCCCTGGTGAGACAATGGCGTGACCTCAGATGTGTGAGGGTGACGACAGGGAGAGCAGGAGAAAGAGGATCAAATGGATGCTTTGTGTTGGGAAGGGTTGTCAGCGTCACTCCCGTAACGGTCAGTCTTGCAGAAATCCTCAGCCATCCTGCAATCTATAACCTTGATGTGCAGCATGCTTGGTGAGGTTGAGTTTTTTCTTCATGTCAGTGTGCTTTCCTGGCTAATGCACAAAGAAAATAACCGAAATTTTAGCCTTCTGAAGTCTTACAGACTACATGTTCTCCCTAAGACAACAATCCTTTTCCATTTGACACTATAGGAACAAAACTAATATTCACATTCTCCATTATGAAATAAACTTGTTAACGGCTTTATAGAAAGTGGTTTGGTTTGAAGCAACAACTCTCGTAAGAGAAGTTGCTGACTTTGTGCAGTCATGTAATGAGCCAGTGTTTGTGTAGTTGTAGACCTCCATCACATATGAGCAGATGGAGAATGGTCCTCCGAGCGTCAATAAAAAGCTTCACTTATCATCATTATGAAGCCTGGGCCGTGTAATCCCCCCTCATAAAGCGAAACGGGGAATGAGACATTTATGTCAACACTCCGCAGAAAAGCTGAGTCTGGTAAACAGACCCTGTTTAATTGTTCCACCTTTAGTACCCAAGGGAAATCTTTTTGTTGTCCGATCTTATAGGAACTTTCTTTCTCATGATTAGAAATAATGTTCTTCATACAGACAGTGTAGATGGCACTTCATAACAATCCTTCATCTCCTCGTAAAATATGATTTTGATATATTAAACATGTATTTTCTTTTATTTTCCTACAGAAAGAGATGACAGAGAAGATATGCAATTAAACAAAACCACATGGACAAAAGGAGTTTACATTTTGACGTTATCTGAGCCCCGTGAGAAGTCATCGCCTTCAAAACACTCAAAACAAAGAACAATTTTACATCAAATTGTATGAGTGGTTTTCTAAGCATAACTGGGAAGGTCCACTAACTTACCACATTTCTTCAGATGGTGGCAGTGCCTTCACAGAGGTTTTTACTTCCAGTGAAGTGGTGCGTGGTGCCATGATTATAGGACTTTGTGTTGGATTATAATATATCCTCCAGTACTTGTGCTTTTTCTTTCCTCCTGTGCATGTTTGACCTTTTTATATACAGTGTTAAGTCGTTTTTTGTTGAATATTTCTATTGTTGTAAATGTTTTTTGTTTGTTTTTGTTTTTTTACAGTTTAAACATAAAAATGCAGTCTATAAAAATGCTTTTGCAAATGTGTTTTTTGCACTGCAAAACAAAAAAATGTACAAAAACATTAGTAATGTTTAAAATATCAAAGTCAACACTTCATTACAGAAGTGAAAAGACAACCAGATGAGTAGCTTTTTTAATAATATGTTTGCTTTAAGGGTTGGTCTGATACAGGCCTTTAGTTTCCGGCCAAAACCAACACAGATGAAGATTTCACCAGATAAATAAAGATCAAAAAACATGCTGAATGATAAAACACTGTAGGTATGTGACGTGAGCCATACTTAATATTATAATGATGCTGACCTGTCAAACCTGTCCATCTGTAAATAAATTACGTCCTCATGCTCATGAAAATCCCCACTACGTGGAGCGGGGTGTGGCGCGGATACAAGCGAAATGACGCGTTAGCGGTAGCCGTACTGTCGACCAATGGGAGAAGGCGGTTTGCAGAAAGGGGCGGAGCAAACGTCTGCTTATCTGTCTTCCCGCCCTGCACGTCACAGGCTGTAATTTCAGCTGGCGATGGGATCTTACATCAGCTGTGAGAGGCTTTGACAGAGGGGAACTGGCTGGTTTGGACCATTTGGACCCAGATTCCAGGTTAGACTTGTTTATTGTATTTATGTTGTGTGTTTAACGACACCTTCCCGTATTGCAATACCAACTAGTCCAAACTAGCGAATGGATGAACATTGGTAAGCTAGCTAAGGGTACTTGCTAGCTAACTGGGGCTACCGACAATAACATCCATGAGTGTACAGTCACGAGTGAAAGTTAACTCTAGCTTTCCTTTTCAGTGGTTCACCTTTTAGTAGCTGCTGCCTCTTGGTACATGTGCCTCGATTTGTGTAGAAACGGTGTTAATGTGAAGTAACAAAGGGGCCAATGTTAGCCGCAGTGTTGGCGATACACACTCGTTAACTAGCGAGTTTAATTCACTACATCAACAGTAAGTTGAATATCTAATTACGACCACTTTGAGATGGATACTCCAGCAAGAAGCCAACGGAACAGAAATCCAATGCATGAGTTACATTGTACTTGTCTCAACCTTACTCTGTCACTGAGTAACCAGACCGAGAGACATTTTGACACAAGAGAGTGAAAAAAAGAGGAAACAGTTTTTGGCACAACGTCAAGTTACCGCGAGGTGATCGAAGGACTTTTTGCTGTATTCCCTTTGACCTTAAATAGCTGGTCATCGTGTATATTTATGTATCTGCTGATGCAGTTTGTTCTAGACTAACTCTGTATCCGTGATGTGACTCTCAGTTGGCAGATATGGTGAGGCACAGCATGATGACAGAGCTGCAAACCTTCCAGCACTCTCTCCCGGTAAGATCACTTCTCTTAATGCTGATTTTCTTTTTTTTTTTTTTTTTTTTTTTTTTTCCAAACCCCTTTTAATTTCCGGAAACATTGTTAGATAAGAACACGGTGCCAGGACGTAGTTCAGACTGTCAAGGCCACCCAAACAGAGACGTAGAAGTGTTATGTAACATGAGTCACGCACTATTAGTGTTTGTGTAAATGCTTCTGGTAATATCGAGGAAGAGGGAAGGTACGATATGGTATTTCCTGCATTCTCATCAGCCCACTGTTGTGGCAGGTTGTCAAAGGGGAAGATAAGATAAGCCTGGTTTTAATACGTCTGTATGATTTCTGTGGGTCATTTTCAGCTAAATAAGTTTATATCATGTTTACGGGTAATCCTGCTGGTGGGACATTTTTATGTTTTTTGTAATTTCACACTGAGAACAAAGTGAGAGTGTTATGTACTCCCTCTCGTGCGTTCTCTACTGTACCACCACCTGATCTCACTCTGGATACTCTCGCACTTTCCCCTCCCTCTCTCTCTCTCCCTCCCTCTCTCTCTCTCTCTCTCCCTCCCCCCCTCCCTCTCAATGTGGCCTCCTTCCCCCTGTCACAGGGTAACTCCCTGGCTTTGGGCCAAGTGGGGCAGAGCTGTGGGGGAACTCAGGAGAACGGGGTCACTTCAGAGGAGAGACGGCTCCTTTCCCAAGGCCCAGCAGGTACAACAGCTCTGCGATTCACGACAGCTCTGGAGCGACTGAAAACTCTCGGGGCACACCGTAACACTCTGGCTAACTCTGTACTGCTTTAACAAATTTGCTTGCGAATGTGTTTTTTTGTGCTGATACAGAAATCGAGAAAAGCCAGCCAGTGAATATCCCAGATGCAGCAAAAAGAAAGAAGAAGAAAAGAACCAGAGCGACAGACAGCTCCACCGGCACTTTTGATGGTAATGAAGCTGATTTATTATTGTGATGAATCAAAAGATGACCCAAACGTGTGCTGCAGTCCCATAATGTCATTCTTTCTTCAGATCTCTACAAACTGACAGATGAGGTGCTCGGCCAAGGGGCTTATGCTAAAGTTCAGGGATGCATAAGTCTGCAGAACGGACAGGAGTATGCTGTGAAGGTGAGTGAGGATATTTTTAGGGAACAAAGTAAGACATTTGTTATTATGATTAAGGAAATGCTTCGACCGCTTGTTGGACGCTGTGTCTCGGTTTAAAAAAAAAAAAGTTGTGCTTTATTATGCTGTACCTGATGGACCACCTTGACACAGAAAGTTGTTGTGGAAATAGTTTTGGATCAAATTTTTGGCAAGTTTTTCCGTAAATGCTTTGACTTTTATAAGTTTAATGTATTTAATATGTTTTGTTTTACAAAGATCATAGAAAAGAGTGCAGGGCACAGCCGCAGCAGAGTCTTTCGAGAAGTGGAAACTCTCTACCAGTGTCAAGGAAACAAGTGAGTGTGTTTTGTTGAAGACATTTTTGAAACTTAATTAAAACGAACACAGGATGAAACCGATTCTAATCAGCATCTTGAAATATCTTGATCCAGCAACATTTTGGAATTGATCCAGTTCTTTGAGGACAGCTCCTGCTTTTATTTGGTATTTGAAAAGCTGCGTGGTGGTAAGTATAAATAAACAGCGTAACAATTAAATCTGCTTACATGTAGCTTTTTTTCCCCCTATGTATAAACATGCAGATTGCTACAACAATTGTCTTCTCTTCTGTCAGGCTCCATTCTGACACACATCCAGAACCGGAAGTACTTTGACGAGCTGGAGGCCAGTAAGGTGGTCAGGGACATTGCCCAAGCTCTTGACTTCCTACACACTAAAGGTAGGTCAACAACCAAACAGCTATTCTATGGAAGTCCACAGAGAATAGCTGTGGATTATTTATTTATTTTCATTTTTGTCATGGTGACTGTGCTTTTTCTACAGGCATTGCCCACAGAGACCTTAAGCTGGAGAACATCCTCTGTGAATACACTGATCGGGTAAGTGACTTTAAAGGGGCGGGAAGCTGAAGGACATTAGTTTTTCCTCGAAGGTACAGAGTAAACAAGTGTAATGCTTTTCCTCCGTCTTTCTACGCAGGTGTCCCCAGTAAAGATCTGTGATTTTGACTTGGGAAGTGGAGTGAAGCTCAGCAGTGCCTGTACGCCCATAACGACTCCAGAGCTCACCACACCGGTAAGTCTAGTTGTAAATTCAACACACACACACACACACACACACACACACACACACACACACACACACACACACACACTGAACCCAACTAATGGAAAACAGTTGCGTGAGTCTTCTGTGTTTCTTATTTCTGTCAGTGTGGCTCAGCAGAGTACATGGCTCCAGAAGTAGTGGAGGTGTTTACTGACGAGGCCTCTTTCTACGACAAACGCTGTGACCTTTGGAGTCTCGGGGTCATCCTCTACATCCTGCTGAGCGGCAGCCCCCCCTTCACAGGCCACTGTGGCACCGACTGTGGCTGGGACCGCGGAGAAACCTGCAGAACCTGCCAGGTATTGTTATGGGGTTGCAGCTGCATAAGTATGCATACGTTATAGTTATTAACAAGATAGTCTATACGCTATAAATAATGCTTTCCTGCTACAGCCAGGTTGTGTTGCTCAACAGTAATAATAGTAGATGTCTTAGTTTAGCCCCGTGTGATTTGAGTGAGGAAGTCTCTGTGTGACTGTATAGCTTGATTTACGTGCGACTGCATCTGTAGTTCTGGACATTTATTGTTTTCTTCTGGTACCATATTTATTTTCTGAGTCAGGGGTTTAATGTTAAATCCCTCGGCAGCATTTAGTCACCACCAGACTTTCATTCGGGCACCCTTGTGCTTCAGCTTGAAGAATGCTGCCATCCCGCCTCACGACAAATGAACAGTTTTACAGGATGTTGTGTCGTATCCTCTCCGCAGAGTCACCTGTTTGAGAGCATCCAGCAGGGCAAGTATGAATTTCCAGACAAGGACTGGGATCGCATCACCGAGGGGGCCAAGGATCTCATCTCCAAGCTGCTGGTTCGGGACTCAACTCTGCGCCTCAGTGCTGCTCGGGTCCTCAAGCACCCTTGGGTGCAAGGGGTGGGTGTCATTACATCTGCCGATGCATCTCGCATGCAAGACCACTGTATCCCTCATCCAATGCTATGTTTTAGTCGTCTTTAAAGCTGTGATTTCAAGTCAATTATTCTTTTTTTTTCTTTACAGAACGCCCCAGAGAGAGGTCTTCCAACCCCTCATGTTCTACAGAGGTATGATGGAGCAAGTCACATCAAATGTACTCATGAAGTTTCTAAGATGTCTTAAACAAAATTGTTGTAATTTGAAATGCTCTACGGAGGAAGTAAACTAAGATTAAAGTAATAAACTAAACGCAACTGAATCTTTTTAATTTCTTTGATAAACTGTGTGCGTGGATGATGTCGGTGAAATCCTTCAGCCCTCCCTCATATCCTCTTCTGCCTCGTCTCTTCTTCCAGGAACAGCAGCACCAAAGACCTGAGCCAGTTTGCAGCGGAAGCCATCGCCTTTAACCGGCAGCTCTCTCAGCACGACGAGCAGCAGGAGGACGTCGGCGTCATCGTTTGCTCCATGAGGCTTTCGCCTCCTTCCAACTCCAGACTCGCCCGCCGACGGGCGCAGTCCAACTCGCTGCGCGCCACGGACTTTGCACCCGCATCGGACGACCTCACAGCCTGAAGGACCAGTACAAGTCCCCACGACGCATTTTCTGACAGATTTTTAGCCTCGGCCTGCTCCGTGCGTGCGGTTTTTAGTTTTTTAGTTTGTTTTCACCAGCAGCCTTTTTAGGATCAGCCGCACAGTAACCGTTCTTGGTGCTGAAGCTCTTTCCCATGGCCAGTAATCTCATCACCTGGACAGCGTTTGAGCACCAAGGAGACGGTTAATCGTCGGCGACCACTTCCTTAATGAAAACGTAGCTGAAAGAGTTTCAAACAAGAACTATTTAATTTGAGAACCGCTTTGGGTTTACTGTTACAGTTTGTCTTAACAAGAGATTTATTTTCTATTTAATGATGATTCAATTTTACAATGACCGCTCTTAATGCCTGTATCGGTACATATCATTATCAACACAGCATTACATGGGTTCAGCACAGTTTTGCAGCTGTTGCTGTTCTAATGCAAAATTATTTAATATTGATAGATTTTTATTTTTCTTGTTGTCCAACTGTGAATTCGTTAAGGTTTTTATTTAAATGCTGCTTACTGCTTCTCAGTCAGGGGAGGAAAGGGATGAGTTATCTTTTTATTTTTTTTTATTTTTCAAGCATGTCTGTGTATATGGTTTGATGTGTGTGGATGTATGTGGTTGAAATGATAAAAAATTGATTACACTTAAAGGAGACAGTCCACTACTGAAAATGGGCTTTTCTCCATTTTACCCTTTCGATCAAATGTTTTTTTTATTTTTTTTTATTTCTTATCATTTCTAGCTTTCACTTCAACACAAGCTACCTGTAGCACTGATGTACTTTAAGAGAAGTCACTGGTTTAATTTATCTGAAAGGGAGAATGTTGTATCGAAAATACTCAGTTTGGTCTTACCATGTGAAACCAACACCTCCAGGGATTTTAAATCTTTTTAAGGGGTTTTAACAACCGTTTAATCCTCAGAGTCCAACATTACCTCTGGCTCTTTTTTTGCACCACATCTTTGCACCTTTTGTACTGTAAACATCCCAAAAATACTTTGTTTCTTATTGATTTGATATGTGTGTTTTTAGTCTGGATGCATTAAGAATTTGTTTTGGTTGTTTTTTAGCTATTGAGATTTAAGGAGGATTTATGAATAGTTGATCTTACACTTTGTAGTAAGATAGAGGATTCCATACTGGTGTTGAAGGAATTTATTTTTATAAAAGTATTTGTTTTGTAGTTTTGGTTCTGTGAGTGTGCCGATGGAAAAGAATAATGGACTAACCCCGCAACAATTTTGTTGAGTCCATCAAGTTGCTAAATTGCCTTTTTTTTCTTCAATATTTTAACTTTTGTCTTTGTTTCACATATTGTTTGACCAGTGGACACCGATGGCAGTCTATCCCCTTTGTTTCCCTAATCACCCCATTAACTGTATGTGTTGCGCCCGCTCAACGACACGTCCCCCTGATTTCACACTGTTGCCATGGACACCCCATCCCTATAGCAACACTGGGCCGTCATAGGCTGGCAGGAATTGACAGGGATTTGCTCAGAGCGAAAACACACATTAGGAAACAACCACGTTTAAGCCCTCTCACTCCCATTATAAATCATAACTGGACTTTTAATATAATATCATCAAATGAGATTCAGTAATCGGTGTGCAATTAGGGAGTCCAATTTACATTTGTCAATGCTCTTATGGGGGTCCTATGCATAAAGCTCTGTGTGGAGCACATTGTCACTGGTATGCTGTGTTCTCAATTAAAAAATACCCTCAACATTCGCCTATCAATTCATGCTTTATCCCTTTAATGCAGGTTCTCATTCAGGTGTGTTGAGCAAACGAGTGTCTCTTCGGTGTGAGTAAATGTGTTTTAGAGCTTTAGTTGAGTGTCCTTGAATGCTGAGAGGATGGTGAATGGACGGGAAGACGGTGTGATTGACCTGCACACACACTGATCAGATAGCATCGCTCAGACGGAAGCTGTGTCCTTGTTGACTCCTTTTAAAGCAGAGGAGAAGCGTGCGTATCTGGATAACCTTAATCGTTTTAAGATCCCAAGAACAAAATGGACTTATCATGATTTAAAAATGTATTTAAAGCAACAAGAAGCAGTAGTGACATTCAACACCACCCATTCGGTGTATTTGAGTTTCTACTGATTTCTCAGAGATTCCTCAAAGAATCAAATGTTTATTTTATTTAGTCAGTGCAAACATGCAAACAGTTAAATCACTTTATTGCCCCCGATTTGATTGGAGGGTTTGTTTCGGCTCCCTGTAGTGCCCCCGGTGGTCCGTGTTCATTATAACATGTGGTGTGTGTGAGAAGCAGCTCACTCTGCTGTTCACCTGCAGGAGGGAGAGATCTCCTCCAACTCTGCTCCTCCTGCATATGATGGACGGACTGAAGACAGCAAAACATTGAGGTGTATGGGTCTAATCGAAGGTAAGTGACACTGAGAATAGAAGGCATTAAAACAATGTATGTTTTCAGGTTTTCTTCCAGCAGTGAGGAAAATGTGGTTTTAAAATGAATTCTTATTGGGAATAGCTGCACTTTTAGTGGTATTGCCCCGTTGATTACATGTCTTGAGTCATTTATTGTGAAAACCTTGCTTAGTAGGTGTATTATAATGAATCATTTATGGAGGGTTTTTTTTGCAGTAGGAATTACTTTCGAATGACATGTTTAAAAAAAATCCAAAAGGTCACAGAAACCCAAATTGTAGCTTATAAAAGCTGCACTCTTTAGTGGTATTGCCCCGGTGAACCTTCAGCCTCCTCCTCATCATCTTTTCTCTTTCTCTCTCTCTAGTGACAAATCAGTCATCTGATCTTCAGCTCCTCTGGGTTTCACAGACTTCTCCATGAGACATGGTGCTACCTGAAAATTCCTCCAGACCATCTGCTCCCATGAAGGCCCCCAAGCAGCGCGCCCCGCGGCCCCAGAGCCTGCCCTCCCCGGCCCTGTGCTGCGCCTGCGGCCTGTGCATCATGCTGGCCGGCATCAACATCACCCTGGTGGGAGCTTTCGCCTTCGGCACCTTCATCCCTACTGGCAACCCCCCGATCATCATCGGGCCTCTCCTCTTGTTGGTGGCCCTGGCCTTCTTCACGGCGTGCTGTGTGGTCAGCAGGAGGCCCCCGGCCCACATGGCCCGCAGGCCCAACGGAGGCGAGAAGTGGGGGCTGATGCGCATGGGGACGGCGGCGTTTGAGATGGAGACGAGCGACCACATGCTGCAGGACACCACGGCCGTTCAGCTCAGCCCCACCAACTCCCCCACCTCCTCGCACAAGTCCAGCTCCAGCCGCGGGGGCGACACCCCTCCGCCTGGCAGTCAGGATGGAGCCGGTGAGCTGCACATGTCAGAGGTGTCTGACGTGGGTGTCACTGGAGATAGCGCCACCTTGACCTCCGACAGCAAGGCGAGCACTCCCACGCAGATGCTGCCTGCTCAGAACACTTCCTCTACGTAGCGTGGACTTGTTTGTTTTGATGTTTACTGGATGGAAACGTCTGGTGCGATTGACAGGACTGATTTTAAAAAAAAAAAGGAGACTACTCCTCTCAGACTGTTGACCTAAATGTGTTGGGCTAAACCTCTCTGATTGTAGCTTATTGCATTGTGTCATGTTGTTGAATGTTTATTGCTCAGTCCCAGGATGTACAACACTTTGCAGGAACAGGAACAGGAGGTGGTACTTTAATCCAATTGCCTGTTTGTGTACTTCTTGCTGTATAAAGGCTGATAATCCTGCACTCAAGTTGTGGATCGACTGCGGTTGGCGCTTGTCAACCTATGTTGGGAAAGAAGATGTCCAGCCAAGCTTCTCTGAGTCATGAAAGCTGCTTCTGTGTAAGCCTGGTCCACCACAATTTTTTTTTTCCCCCCTCACAAACAATTTGTTTTTTAAATCCTTGCATCCGCTGCAAAGAGTGAGCAACCTGTGTCATGTCAAGATGGATATTCAAGAACAAGTGAATGTGTATATGTCATGTGGTTACTGCAGACGTTCTATACATGTTTGTGACACCTAAACGTTTTATAAATAAAACTGAAAGGTTATTTAATTGTCAGTTATACGAAGCGTTTCTGTTCAAAAACCTTGGTGAGGATTTAAGAACGAACAATGACTAAACAAGACACTGTAGCAGGAAAGAAAGACACACACACACGCACACACACACGCACGTCAGTCTACGTAAGAAAGGTACACGGCTTGTGAAGATAATTCATTCGTTATCTGAGGAAAGCCAGCCGCGGCAGTACAAACAGCTCCTTCCTGACATGTTGCCCAGCACTTGGCATCTGACCCAACAGCTGCTGGCAAAGGCGAGAGAGCCCTGTTTACTCATCATTATACAGCTGCTGTCCACAAACAGACCAGGACACACAATGTGATCCCGGCACACAACTCAACCACTGGAAAAAAGAAAACAGCCACAGCCTGCTGTCATTGTCTCATGAACGGCTACAGGCAGGCAGCGTGGGTGTCCTTAGTTATCCGGGGAATCAGAAATATGACCGGTAGTGTTTCTAGGGGATGACATGTCTGGGCAACCTGAACTCATTTCAGTAAATCAATCAAGGAGGTCATGTTGCTCTGACGGATGGCACAGTGAAATTAATTTAGTGCAGAGTTGCAGGTTCATGTAACCGAGTCATTTTTACACAAAAAAATATATTTCCTTAAGCATCCTCAGTTCTCCTTACGTTTCTGATTATTTACTCCTACTTTGAGTTTGAATTTTACTTGGAGACATCCATGACTGAGACAAGGTATTAAAACTGTGATTGTAATCTCTCATAACTGGTAACACCTTCTGATTACATTCACGAAGAGGAACCATCCCGTCAATGAGGAATATCTTGACATTTTAAAATTGAGGAAGCAACAATACTTAATATAAAACTTGAGTGTAATATTTCATCGTATTCATTATCAGAGGGAAATCCAGGACCCGTAATAATGACACACCATTCATTACATTAATTCAGGATTTCTGTACATTTCTTTACATTCCAGTTTGGTGTGCTGGACTTGTTTACAGTCTGCATGTCAGGACTGTATTTAAACCCCAGATTAGCGCAGGTCTTAGTGTATATCACACAGCAGGTGGTCTGCTGAGGCGGACTGGGTCATGAGCGAGGACCAGAGACCCTCTTCAGGATCAGCCTCAGGGGTCACTGGGATCACCGCAGAGAAAGGATTTCCTCAGAAAGTCTCCAGCACTGCCGGGGGGGGGGAGAGAGAAACAACCTCTGGGAGACGCAGGTTAAAACCTCGAGTGGTCCTCAGTTTGGCAACCAGGGAAAGAATTACAAGTGGCCTCAAAGAGAGAATCCTGGAATTACCCCCAGGTTTACTAACTACATAAAGCAGCTGCAAAGAGTTTAAAGTGTTTGTGAAACCCTCCTCCTCATATTGTTTGAGGGCAACTTTAGAGTCTCACCCAAAAACCTACTTGCGTATCAAACATTCATTCCCTGGAGGCTTAAAGGTGGCTGCAATCCAGCTCTGTGTGTGTGTGACAACAATACAAGATGAACAAAGCTGCTTTCTCCTTAAGAAGGAAGCATAAGGCCTTCTTGCATCCACCTACCAAAGCCACTGGTGGAGACAGTTTGATACTCAAAAGCTATATTTAGGAATCTTTCAATAGAATTAGGATGTAATTGGTATCTGCTTCCCTTGAAATACAGTCATTGAAATGCTACTAAAACTGTTGCAGTGTGGTACAGGTGGACTCGAGCACAGAACACTGACAAGAAGTTTGAAAGAAGTATAGATATTATTCTAAAAGAGAAGTATATTGTAAGACCAGGCTGGACGAGGTTGAGCGATGTGGCAGACTGAGGTGGGACGAGGGTAGCAGGTAAGAAGCCTGGATCACAGGAAACATGACAACAATTAATTCAGGTCCAAACCACCTATCCTATTCAGGGTAGCGGGGGCGATGGAGCCGATCCCAGCTGACATTGGGTGAAGGCAGGGTAGTTACACCCTGGACAGTTCGCCAGTTTACCGCAGGGCACATATAGAGACAGACAACCATTCACGCTCACATTCACACCTACGGTCAATTTAGAGATGCCAATTAACCTAAGCTGCATGTCTTTAGACTGTGAGAGGAAGCCGGAGAGCCCGGAGGGAACCCACGCTGCCACGGGGAGAACGTGCAAACTTCACAGAGAAGGACTGCCCGGGAACGGGGATTGAACCCGGGCCCCTGTTGCTGTGATGGTTGAGGTTGAAGTTACAGTGCTAGCCACTGCAAAAGAAAACGTAACTTACTTAAATTTAGCCACGTCAGCACTTGTGTGGTTGACAAGCCCGGGTAGATTTACTGCAGGCTGATGAGAAGCAGGTGTGCAAACTGGGAGGGATGATTCCCTGATTGGAGACAGGTGTGTATGATGAGCAGCGCTGGGAGTAAGCAGAGCCGGGAGGAGCATGACCTCACACAGACAGGGGGAGGTGCTGGATGGAAACACCAGGAAATAAGCAGGAACTCTTAGTTTAAATATTTTACTTGCAAATAAACAAAAATACAAACCGTTGGCATTTCAACAATACTGCAGTACACTGAGGTCGATTCATTAGTTCTGGCTGTTTGCTCAAATATTGAGAGAATTCCGTTGTTATATTAACAATTATATTAACAAAAAATACGTAGATGAAAAATATGACTTTACAGCAAAATACTAAAATTTAAGATGTAATCGGTTGCCTGTGAAATTTTAGTGGAATATTTGAGACACTATCAAAGGGTTTTCCAGACAAAAAGAAAATGTCCCATGTACAACTATAAAAAAGAAACAAATGCAAATTCACGTTGCTGGAAAGCAGAACAAGTCATCGCCTATACCAAACTGTTTCCAGGACTCCTTTCTCTCCTAACACCAACAAAAACACAGCCACGAGGGTCTCACATCGTTGAATGTGGGTTATTGCGCCATCTGTCTCCAGATTACGCCTTACAGTATGAACAGCACACAGTTATGACAGTTGTTCATTGAGTAAGATGCAGTGACAATCATTAGGCCAAAACTGTGAATAAGTCACGTCGCTCTGAGCGATGGCAAAGCAAATGAATTGTGATGATCAAAGAAAAAGAAAGAGCATTTGAATAAAAGTGTTGTGTGTTTCTCTCGTAAAGATACCACAGTCCCCTGTATCCATTTCACCACCATGGAGTCTCACACGCGTCTCACTCTCTGTTGTGCTTCATATTGATTATCACAGGAGTCCTCAAATATTACTATATCATTGAAAAATGCATGAAATAGCTATCATTTGCGAGGCAATCTGTATTTTTCTTCCACCCCACTCATTAAAGTAACGATTTGAGAATTTAATAGCGATAGTGCGGCTGAGGGCTCCTAATCACACAAGTGTCAGTGTGGGAGCGGAATGATTCACAAAGGGCCGCGACTGAGACTATTATTTTTATGCAAATTGCTACCATTAGACCGAGGAGCGTGTTCAGTGAGCGTACAATGAACTGGAATCAAATGCAAAAGCTCAATAAAAAATACATAAAAAATAATTCAGCGCCACTGACAGGGATGCAGCTACATCAAGATGTATAACTCCACCTTGTGGAGAGAAAGCAACAGGCCTCGTTGGTCCTCATGGAGTGCAAGAGGACTATCATATTACATATCAGATGTTATTCATCCTGCAGCCAGCTGGTGCTTCAAAATAATTTAGACGACAAAGATGTTAAGAAATGTCACTTGAAGGCATCCTCTTGTTTCCTCTCATTTTCATGCATTCATTAGAAATCTTCAAATTCGGTTTATGTGGCATTATATTTCACGTCCATGTCCCCACGTGTCCCATAACCATTTTCCAAATTGAAACAACAGGAGAAATGTTCAACGTGTACTTCGTCGTCTCCAGTGTTGAGTTCTGCCACGAGGGGGCAGTGTCGTCCTTCGCACAGTGTTTCCACGCCAGGTGAAGACGGTCGTTCTCATTTCGAGGTGAGAACATTTACTGGGTTTATTTTGGATTTAGTCTGTGGTTTTGATGTTATATTGAAACATATATTTAATCAGAAATCCAGTCCAACGCTTACGTTGCTCTCCAAAAGTTTCACATTTGACCGTTTGCACGAAGCCTTCGAGAAAGCAAACTCAATTGGCGTTTATTGCGTACACCTGGCGTTTGCTTAAACTAATGCGGACCTAAGATTCCTTCATGAGGGTTTTATTTCTCATCTTTTACTGAAAAAAAGTTCTGTGTTCTGTTCAGAGT
Organism: Ophiodon elongatus; assembly: GCA_016806645.1. Taxonomy (NCBI): domain Eukaryota; kingdom Metazoa; phylum Chordata; class Actinopteri; order Perciformes; family Hexagrammidae; genus Ophiodon; species Ophiodon elongatus. The sequence goes on from JACSYO010002145.1 coordinate 2,319,742, forward strand.
TTTTTTAATCAACTTTTTTTGTAGTTTGTGGTGCTGTTATTGTGTTGAGTCATAACTCATCGACAGAAACGAGATGAACAACATTTAGACATATGTATAAATATATATATAACTTTTAAACTAGCAATTAGAGTGTTTGTTTGTTACTTCACGTTTTTTTAAATCAAAGGTTTTTTGTGCTCAATTAAAATCTGACACTACCTGTTCATTCCAATACCCATACTACCAGTATGCTTAAAATATTTTGTATGTCCCAATACACAGTGCGTCAAAAGCGGTATGATAAAAGAAATACCAGGATGTCCCACCGCAACATTTTGCCATATACAAGCCAGCACCGCTATTCTGACCCACAATCCTTTGTGCAGCAGATATATGAGCAAGAGGGTCAAAGTTCAAGGTACCATGTTATGATGCAGTAGTATGTCCCAATTGGATGAGTACTGGATGCAACAGTATGTACTTTGTAAGGGCAAATACTGTATGTAGAAAAAGTAAAAAAAAAAAAAAAGTATGCGATTTGGATCGGGGTTCCCTTTACATACAGGACATACAGCAGTTGGCCCCACAAGGTACTGTTGGGACACTACTTCACCATAACATTACATCTTCAAATTTAACCATCTTGATCATGTATCATGCGGGTCAGAACAGCCAGAAAAGCGTGCTGGCTACATGCTGCAAAATGCGACCGGATGCAGTATAGGACATCCTGGTATTTTTGGCATACTGCCTTTGAAATACTATGCATTGGGACATACTAAATATGTTTCTGCCATACTAAATATTATGGTAGTGTAGGTATTTGAACACAGTGAGTTTGATGCAGAGTTCCACTTACCTTGGAAATTGGAAAGTTGGAGATGGGAATGACGTCACACACGAGTTCAATGCGTTCCAGCTCAACAAGTTGTATAACTTGATGGGGTTTGCTCCAGCCATGTTAGCCATTGTTTGCAAAACCAGATGATACCAACGCATTTTGCCGTTATTTTTTTTATCATACAAACACCGTAGCAACATGTCCACAGATAGAAGTTGGACAGTACGGTACGTATGACTGATTTAATGAGACACAAATAAGACAGAAGTGCTAATTAACAGCATATTACTACAATTGTTTTTAGTATTGATGCGTGGCACAGCCATCTTGGATTTTTAGGTCGAAGTTGGTGGTGTTTTGTCCAACTTTCCGAGTTGGAAATCTGACTTCAGGCGGCGTTCCAGTTGAAATTTCCGACTGTGACTCCCAGTTCAAATGGAGCAGTGCATAAGACTTGTATGTACAAGATGACTTTGTGAGATCAAAACTAGTTTGGATGCCATTTGTGGTCCAATATGCAGTGTGATGTGGAAAGGTGAAACCTCCATTGCACTTACATTTAGAATTAAGTTTTTTGAACTAGTAGCCTAAACATCCAAATGGATTTTTCAGTGATGGAGACGGAGTTAATAGAATTACTAAATTAATTCACTTTTCTTGCGGAAAAAACACTTTTTATTAGTAAAAACAGTGAGTTTTTATGTGTCTCAAAACGTGTCTGGATCAAGTCTTAATGAGAAAATTCCAATGAAAAATACATAAATGACTAAGAATTAAATACTCTTCCTAAGCCTTTGTCTAAATTTGTACTTTCCCACATCCAAAGTGTTTGGACCTTGAATGCACCACGGCCTCCATCTGCGCTTGTCCAAAGTGCCCGGCTGCACTGCACCGTCCTTGGTGGTGCCTCCTCCTGCCTGCAGCTCGCTGCGTTTCAGAGGTATGCAGTGATCCTCCTGCGGCCCTGAAACGCAGTCAGGTCGTCTCTGAACCGCCGCCTGAAAAATACATTTCCCACAGGTAATACACTACATTCCCAGATATTCAGAAGATAGAACAATAGCAAGGTTACGGTGTCTTTGCCCCCCTCTGTGAACATAATCATCGTCAGGTGAGTGACCCCGATGTGTTTCATGCACGCTGAACTTCCCATACACAGGCCCGGCTCGTGTACGGCTCGCCCCTGCGTCTTGTACAAGCCATTTGTCTTTCCGTCCCACCTCTGTCGTCGGGTAGAACAGGCTTTTAACATCCCACCTCTTGAAAGTGAAGTGCCATTAATTTTATCCCTCTTTTCAGTTTGCAAAGCGTCCCTCCGAACAGCAGCCGGCTTGATCTAATTCCTAATGACTGTTGTGAGTGCTGACTCGGCTATTGTAAAACAAATGATATCTCTGTCCTGTTGGAATAATCCTAATCTATTTCAATGGAAGGGGCCGTATTAAAATGACAAGAGGGGGAGGATATTTCCATCTCGTGATAAATGTGCAAATGTCCACCAAAGCTGAATCAGACACCACGTTTTAATGGCCTGATTGCTCGTTCATTTCTCGCCTCATTCTCTAGCAGCGCTGCTCCCTCCTTTTTAATGCGGAGCTGGTCATATTTTGTCCCAGATTAGTATAGACGCCGGCTGACAGTTGCCTCTGCTCAAGGTATTTAGAAGACATAATTCATTCATAGATCTAGAAGTGCTCCCATTTGTCATCCCCATTTTCTATGCTCTCCACAGTCACTCATTCCTCTGGGTGGTGGGGTGTGCGTGTGTGCGTGTGTGCGTGTGTGCGTGTGTGCGTCCGTGTGTGCGTATGTGTGTGTTTGTGTGTCAAGGGAGATGAGGGCCGTGGCAGTTTTCAGCTGATGTATTAGCTGGCATATGCAAGCAATGAATTATCAAGGAGGAAAAGGAGTCAATTATCCACTCCTAAAGAGGGGCCAGGCCTGTGTGGCCTCGGGGCCCCTTTCCATATTTACCAAATGGTTTCACAGAAAGGTGCGCTGGGAGACCTGGGCATGAGACAGTGAGCAGACCGCACGCACGCACGCACACACACACACACGAACACACACATTCGGCTCCGACCCTCTCGTCCCCTCTCGTCACTTTCCTCCCCGCACATGCTCAGTGCCACCTCCTCAGTTAGCGAAGACAGGCGGTGACGTTTTGGATCCGAATGGCAATAATCCATTTTATACACGCCGACTCCTCAAACTGATTTGGGCTGAGCTGGAATAGCCACTCCGTGACCGTCAGCCATTTTGCCGTGTCCCAATTCTCCCTCCCCTGACTCCCCTCGAATCAAAATGGGGCCCTGATTGACTGTGCCGCTCTGACTAATAGAGTGGATATGGTAAATGAAATACCCGGCACTTTCATTCCAAAGTCTCTTACCCCCTGTGTCCCCAGTCACTTTGCCTTGACATGTTCTCAGAGATTGAGCGTTCTATCCTGTTTTTGATGAGGACGGGCTGAGACGAGGTGCGCGTGGCGGCGGCGGTGATGCCTCAGAGCAGCCGGGACCCTCGGACACGGGCGGCCGAGCTGACAGGGCCTCTGTTGACTGACAGGGCTAACACTTAGGGAAATGAGGTCGTTAGACAGCATTATGAGTGGGCTGATGGCTCAGTAATGGGTTTTAACTTTGGAATTTAACACAGAAGCCCATCGGGGATGGGTTTGATGTGCAGGCAGACAGGTGGGTTCCTCCAGAATAAAGACGGCAACTCCCACGGGCGCCAAAGAGAACAGGCTCGGTTGAGAAGGGGGTCGGGGAGGGGGGGGGGGGACGAGGAAAAGGTGCGAATGGTCGAAAGAGGACAGGAAGCATTCTAAAAATAAAGCACACCAGACAGCGATCTTCTTTAACACAAAGGAATCAAGATGAAACTTCTGTTTTTGCTCCTGCCCTTCACTTTGGGCTTACTGAAAGAGTTTTCCTCTCCTCTGAATTGAATGTCCACACAAACCAAGTGAAAAATTATCTCCTCCATCCAGATGATTGTTCCTCCAAACTGTTTTTAATCTGTTATGGCTCAATGGCAGAAGGTGCTGATTCCTAAAACAATGAACGTTTCGGAAGGTTTATAATTTTGCACGCTGTATGCACACAGCTTCCAAGCTGCCTTGAGTCTTAAGAAAGGGCGTCTAAATTTAGCGCGTAACGATAAACTCTTAAGTTATAAGACATAGGCTAATGCGAAAGGGTGTTAAAACCAGTGGGATAGTTTAGTGGAGATTAAGGGACGTATCAAAGACTTGTGTAAAGCTCCATCAAGAGCTGTGCGGTTGTTTGGTGGGCATCTGCACATGCTTTTTTCTTATTTTAAAAAGGGGGCAGCTCACAGAGCTTTGGCAACCAGTGAGTGACTGATATGTCTCCACATCACTCCCATTACTCCTCTTGGCCGTGCTGTGAAAACGAATGGTCCACTTTACGGCCACTGTGGACCTGGCGAGTTCTGTTCAGGAGAAAGATTTAGAGAGGCGTTATGGCCGTCCAGCGGAGGGCAAGACAACTCGCAGGAGAGCGTGAAATGGATGAGGTGGGGCAGAATGATGGCGGCAGTTTCATTCATTCCCCCAACTTGGTTTGGGGGACATGAATCATGTGCGAGGGTTTTGGAGGGAAAAAAGGTCAGGTTTCCATGGCAGGATTTTTCAGTAGAGCAGATGAGGAGGGTTGGCAGTACAAATCAAGTCAAGAAGCTTCACCATATGTTTCTGGCTCTGTGTCCTGGAGGCATCTCTTTCACGACACTCGAGAGAATGCACCACGAAGTCAACCTCATCAGAACCGTCTGACTGGACAAGATGTGATTTCTGGTTTATTAGAAGGGGTGTGTGTGTGTGTGTGTGTGTGTGTGTGTGTGTGTGTGTGTGTGTGTGTGTGTGTGTGTGGGGGGCGCAATCTCACTCCTGTTTATTTTCCAAAGTGTTACGTATCTTTCACAAACCGCTGCTGCTTTAATCAGCATCTGTCGGGGAATTCATTATGCTCAAGTGAACATAAAGCCTTTCTTCAGAGTTGTGAAAAGAACAGAAAAAATAACAGCCCCTTTCACTACCAGAGGTGTGGATGATCGCTGCAGCGGGCTTAAGTGACAGGTAAATTGCAGGTTAAGTGGAGAACACAGTCTTTTAACAAGAGACTCCAGGCTCCTGCAAATCCTCCTTAGTCTTTAATCTGAATACAAAAGGCAGGGGCGGGGGGATTAAATCTGACCCCTCAATGTTCTGTTTGTTCCAGACTCCTCTCGAGGGCCTGCTGTAGCCAGCAGAAGAGTCCCAGGTTTGCATTTCCTTTTGTGCCATGTGGCGGCATTTAAAAACAACGCCGTCCACAATGGTGCCTCTTCGGTGGCCAACTTCCCCGGGACAAAGGAGGGCCTGGAGTCTCCAGCCTCTCCTCTCATAGCCGCTCTTATCGAGCTTCCGCGTTACGATGTAGTTTGAATTCTCTTAAAATGGACTGTTTATTAAATTGTGGATGAAATGCCGTAACGCGGCATCATTATCACGGTTCTGCCGTGGCGGAAAAACAAAATCCTTCTTTATTTAGCAGCGACGACGGTTAGAAAGAGGAGAAGGGGCCGGGGTGAGGCAGGCGGTTAGGGCTTGCAGAGAGAAAGGCGCTTTGGGTTGTCAACGTTTTAGAGGCTTAGAGTCAAACCTATCCGGGCTCAGGAGAGAGGAGTCTGGGTGTTAGGCAGGCAGAATGACTCCTGATAGAAGGAGTTTGCGGCTCAAGTCGAGAGGAATCGTCTTGGCTCCCGGATGAGGCGACGACTAATTGATTCTCTGAAGTTTCCTGTCTCAGAGCCCGATTACAGGTATGACCGGATTAAAAAAGGAGAGGGAAAAAAACAAGGGATCTGGAGGAGGGAAATGGTAAAAATCAAAGAGAAAAGAAGATGAGGGCTGCCATAGACGGATCAGCATCGCTTAGACGCATTGATGTGTCTGCTTTTGTGTGCGTTTTTGTTTGTGTGTGCGTGCGTGTTGATGTGCACACACACCGCTGCGGCTGTGTTTGATCTCTATACTCGGCGGCAATCATCAGGTCACATTGCAAGGCCCCTTTCCCCGGCGTGTTGCACAGGAGCACATTGTGTTGTAGCAGCATGCTTCCCCCAATCACTCACTTCTGGTTAACACGTCTCAAAGCCAGAGGCATGTGTCTCGCCTGCCCATAACAGTCCATGACAAGATTGAGTACTGAGGCATGTGGGAGCCATAGCGAGGCGGGCTCTAAGAGAGAGGCCTCCAGGAGAAGGAGAGTTAGGACGCATATCTAGACCTAAGCTGTCATGCGTGCGGCTGTAATGGCTTGTTTAGTGGCAAAGTCCAATCTAGGGCCCCAGAGAGCCATTATTCCTGGAGTATCGATCGAGCCCCACGGCCACCACAGCTCGGGCCCCTGTCCCTGATCCTGTTCAGTAATAAGCGTACTCGTGTCAAGGTGGTAATTATCATTGATCTGTAGCCGCTGTGACAGGGCACCGGCCCCTTGCCATGATTCATACCCGGCGTGGGGCTACTGGACTTCAGGCGCCAAATCACCAATCTCCTAGACTCATGCAGCTTCTGGTGGCACTGCCATGCCCGGTCCTGGAAACAAAGGGGTTAGGAAATGGATTTCAGTTTTTGTGGTTTTGCTGCTTCTTTCCAGGTGGCAGTTTTGAACAATTTCTAAGTTTATCAGCAGTAGAGTCTTGCTCGGCGTGTCCACCCAGAAGACGGAACTGTTCTCGTCTTAGTAGGACAATGAAGTAGCCTGTAGAAAGTTAAATAAAAGTGACTTATTTTCCTGGAGGTGTTCTGTTCATCTTGCTAATGTTGTTTCCCCCTCTTACTGTTCTTCCTCTGCGTCGGCCAGGAGGCCCCCACCTCTTTTATAAGCAGGGAGATCTATCACTGACCATATACCTGGGTTTTCGTAACCTGCGGCGCACGGAGACGAGCAAAGTGTGTGGGGACAAAGTGTTATTGTGCATAATTTATTAGTATGTTAGCATTGCACTGTAATGTACGTGTCACTATACAACAATATATGTGGCTTTGTGTCGACTTTTTAATATCTCTGCCCAGTCAGTTTTAAAGAATGGATGTCTTTTCTCTAGACTGAAATATTTTAACAACTTTTGGATGAATTCACAGGTTGAGATTTTTGTATTCTAGTGAAATGACTTTACAACTATCGGATGGATTATCGTAAAATGTGGAGCAGATATTCATGGTCCCCAGATGATTAATCCTAATGACTTTGGTGATCCTGTGACTTAACTATTCACTTATTCAGTGAAATACTTCAACATCTACTTGATATTCTTCTACCAAATGTGACACAGACATTCATTGTTCCTATGAATCCTAATATTTGTGTTGATCCCCTTGACTTTTCCTCTAGTGCCACCATTGTGAGTGTCATATCTTTGCAACTGTTGGATGGATTGCCATTACATTTTGGACAGACATTCATGTTCCCCTCAGAATCTATTTAATCACTTTGATGATCCCTTTCCTTTTCAGTTCAAAGCTTTTATTTGACTAGTACTTTGGTTATTGATGAAATACCTGCAGAACTTAAGACATTTATACATTCATAAATGCTCGGCTGTACTTTGTGTTTAGCATTAATTAGCATATGTCAGCATGCTAACACGCTAAGTTATTGTGACAGAGACACTTTTTTTTATTCTTCTTTGACTTTTGCTTAAATGCAGCTGCTTATACGGTCTAGAGAACCAAACTGTACAGAACTATAGTTCTACAGAACTACACAGTCCTCTGTATGTTGTGGTTCTACATCGGCTTCATCGGCACGGGTTGGCTATCTCTGATTGAATCTAATTGAACTACATGCTCATGGTAAACCCCCCACTTGCGTTGGAGTGAGTGAGGCAGGTGAGGACAGGAAACAGTGAGAGTCAGAGAGGCAGCAGAGAGACAGACACACAACGAAATAGAGAGATGGTGGGGGTTTCAAGGCAGGCAATCAGTTTTCTTTTTGTGAGCGCTGGAGCGGGACTCGTGTCACCTGCAGACCAAACCCCATTTCCTCTGATTAAGTCCTTTGAAATATTCCATTTGTCAGTGTCACGGCCCCGGCGTGTTGCCGCGGCGAGCAGCCAGCCGTGTCTGTTGACTGTGTCATTCTCCAATTTACATCAGACACTGACAACATCATCATGTCCCTAATGTCCCCTTGGCTTGCTCTTGCTCAACCCTTTGCTCGCGCTCTTTTATTTATTTTTCTTCTCTTTTTTTGTCTCTCTCTGATGCACCATTCGCCTATCTGCGTCCTCGTTATCACAGCGACACGAGAACCAACATTCGATCTCTGGATCCATTTGTGATTTCCTATGCAGAGTGAAGCCCAAACTGTATGCTGGAATCTGGGGTCTGGGGACTACATGCCCAAACCTTAAGGGAGTTTTCCTCTTTAAAGTGTTGTTTCTTTTTTTCAAACTGTGTCTGGAGTATCAACAGCTAACATCACTCAGGCCTCAAACTCTCATGCGTGTGATCTAACCCCATTAGCAGCCAATGTCTTTTCAGGAGCAGAGCCGGCATGGTTCAGAGAGGATGGAAATTTCAATCTCCCCTCTATCATTTTCCCTATCATTACACTATTCGCAGCCATTTCTCTCCATCCTGAGTCCCGAGAGGGAGCGCTGCGGCTGAAAAGGAGGGCATCGTGCACTCTGTGCCCAACTTTAATATGAGTGGAGCAAAAAAAGAAGAGGGGGTGTTTATACATTATTAGAGGTCTATTATAGAGCTGCTATCACATTCTCCCTCTTCTCTCCCTCTTCCTTTCATTCCCTCACTCTCCTGACAGGTAGCGGGCGGGCTGCCTTGATGACTAGACTCAATCACCTGTGACAGTTTTGATTTGATGTCACTCTCTGGGTCGCTCTATTTGTTTGAGCAGTTAAGAGGTAATTGTGTGACATTGGCGGTGGAAGACGTGCTTTGGCGGCGCACCCGCTGAACCGAGGGGACGAGACGAGGGAGTGTGGCAATAATAAATGAGGGCTATTTTCCCCAGCATTCCCAGACTGTGTGTATTGCAGGGATGTGTGTGTGTGTGTGGCTGATGGGGGGTACAAGACGGGGCGATGAGCCCCTCTACCCTGGGGGAATTCAACTGTGAGATGCACATTGAGGTCGCCTGCACCCGCTCTTATCATCACTTTCTCCGGTCTGAACAGAATTGTTTCTGCGCGTGTTTGCTTTTTTTGTCTGTCAAAGATAAGTTCAGGTGTCACTCAGAGGAACTTCTGAGCCCTCAACGCGTTGACAAGTGATGCAATATTTGTCATGCTGCCATTGACAGTTTTTGAATTGTTTGAATCCCGAAGATGACTGTGTACTTATGATAAAGTCGAACTTGTCCCAGAAAGAAATACGTTTGTGTGACCTTGCTGCGCCATCATTTTGTATGTTAGTTACACTTCATACAGTGCAACAGAATTGTGTAGTCATGTGCATTTTTGTTCTCTTGTCCCACTGGGCCAAAATCACACACAAAAGAGAATAGAGGTACACAAAAGTAAAGTTCCTCATAGTAGCTTTAAGTATTTACGAACCTTCTGTTTTTCTTTTTCTCGCTAACTTTATGGTCACCTTTCTGTCTTTGTGGTCACTATATAGCAGCAACAGACACAAACCATTTTTTAGAAACCCCACAGTAAATCTGATAACGATTGTGGCTATTGTACAACCACATTGGCAGTAAAGTCCTTTCTGTATTCAGTGAGTCTTCAACTCTCCCTGGCTTTGAGTGCCAGAGATAATCTAGAATCCTCCTTTTCTTATGTAGAAGAAGCAGAGGGAAATCGTGGCTGAAGATTGCAAATCTGTGAGCTCCAGCTTTACTCCCCCCTTTCCTCTCTCTCCGGGCCCATTCCCTTACAACAGAGGGAAGGTAGAGAGGTAATTTTAGGGGGAACTGGATGTTGGCAGTTTCCAAAAATCAGAGAATCTGACCCAGTTGTGTTTTCTGCTCGGACCACTGCGCAACACCAGGATAGTCTTTGGCATTTAAGGTGCCAGCAAAAAGGCTTTCTCACTCTGCACGTTGAGCTCATCCATTTGTTTGTTATCTCAATCCAGGATTTGGAGAGATACAAAGCTGATTAAACAACAAAAGCATATGGGAAGATAAAGAACACTTAGGTAATGGGTTTAGCCTGCCTGTTTAGCACGCCAAATTCATCCCTCTTTTCTCTCGGCTCAAAATGCATTTGTTATTCTTCTGCCAGCCTTGATCCAGAAGGGAGAAAAGGAACAAGAAAGGGAGGAAAAACAAAAAAAAAAGAAGAGGCTTTTGGTGACAATCTTGTGAGAGAGTCTAGGAAACCAGCAGTGGGGAAGTGCAGCAGGAAGCAGTAATGGTCTTACTGTTGCTATTGACCCGCTGCTTGTGCATTTCTTTGCCGCACCTTTTATTCTGCTGTTCTCAGTTAATCAATGTAAAATAATGTAGCGTTTAGTTGCTTTTAAGTGCTAAAGTATCTTACGCATTTTCAAATTCCAATTTGTTCATTCAATTTACTGTGGCAATTTCAACGGAGTGAAGTTGATCTTTTAGGAATCACGAGTTGATTTACACAAGAGACGTGACAGAAAGTTGTTTGGTTTTCAGCTTGTTCATTCCCGTTTAATAAATGTCACTTGTATCTTTTTAATATGCATGTATGCAAGATGTTGAAACTGCCTGCAAACAAAAGTAAGAAATGATATAATATCGATATATTTCTTTAGCGTGTACACGTGTTTGTCCGTTCACAAAGTAAACAAAAAGCCTTTCTCTATTTATTTGGGTAAATTAGTGTGTTAATGGTTGAAATATTTGCCTAATGCAATAAGTACCCATCCTCTGTGTGTTCATTGGGTGGCATGTAAACCAATACACAGCCATTTAAAGCCAGTCTTACTCTCTCCTGGTGAACCTGGCTAAAACCAATCTCGGGGCTTAGCAGTCACTCTGATAATAACACCTCACAGAGGTCAGCGAGCAATGAGGAGGGCTCGGGGGAAAACATATTTACGCTCCTCCTGCTGCTTCCCCCTCATGGAAAGAAGCCATGAGAAAGGTGCTTACTTAGACGAGATAAAGAGCGAGATGAGAGGCAGCGGACTTGGATTAGGGAAGGGAGACGATCACGGCCAGAAAAGGCAGGGAAGAGAGAGAGGGGGGGGGGTTGGAGGACAGCGAGGCCGGGAGCCGGTGTCTGGGCTGGTTGGATATGGGGGGAATATTAATCTGGGTTTAGTGTGAGCAGGACCCCACAAACGGCTCAAGCAAACAGAGCTTAGACGAGGCCAAGCCTCGGAGAAAGTCCTAAATCTTCACATTAGCTCCCCGCGTTTCTTCTGCTGAACTCGTAAGCTCTTTTTCTAAAGGACAGCACAAACAAACCACAACCCCCCCCACCCCCCCCAACCCCCAACCCCCAACCCCCCAGCCCCCCAATAGTACCTCTTGCCAGTCCTACACTTCCTCTCTCACAAGCAGACACACACACTCTCAAAATCAAGACGGCTTTGAGAATCGAGATTGCAGGAAATTTATAAATCCAGGGCCTGAGTGGATAGGGAGAGATTAGATGGGTCCCCCTCTTAAAGCGACAGGATGCCTCCCAATTGTGTTGCTCATTCTCCGGTGTGCCCTACTTCTGTGTCAACGGAGAAAGAGAGAGCAAGGAGAAACACTTTGGGTGTTTTGAAGAGGTGGTGTCATGATAACCTTTGCAATCCTTGGAGAAACCTTAGCTAAATTCAGTGCGTTTTAAAGAAAGCTTTTTATTGGTTGGATTTGTATTGCTGGAAGTTGCATTGAGAGGTACATCCATGTAATAAAAGGTTTTCTGTTTTTGTTGCATTCTTTCGGAAGATGTCATTAGATCATCGGGAAGATACTAAACTTTTCCATTTAAAAACAAAACAAAACAAAAACACATTATTTCATCAAAAAAATATAAATTGAGTGGGACGTGACTGAAAAGTAGGGATGTGGAGGTGGATGAGTAATTCATCTCAACAGCTTCGGTGCCTAAAGAGGGTATCAGACTGTCCCGTTGGTGGAGAGGGGGGCCGCTGAGGGAGAGAGGGAGCGAGTTGCTCAACCTCATCCCATCACCCGCAGCTTCCTGGCGGGGAGGGAACCCGGAAAAAGTGCCTTCTCACTGAGTTTCATTAACCTGACCACATGAACCAAAAGCCCCGGTATTAGAGTTAATCAAACTGACATTGACACACTTGCCGCAGTCTTCTGGGTCACCTGGGAAGCTCATCCAAGGCCCTGCTGCTTCTAATGTCCAAGGTGCACACGTAAAGTATGCATATGTATGCTCATGTGCAGTCATACACACTCAGCAGCTGACACACTCATTGCAACGCTCCTCTGCAACCATAACTAAATGAAATATCATTTATGGAGTTCCAATTAAGTGTGGAAGACCGTTTGATGGGAAGGAAGTGTGTCCAGTAAGCCTCATGGCTAAATGTTACGATTGCATGAATGTGATTTAAACATCAAATGGAACCTTGAAGGGCCTATATGCCTTATTTAGAGTCACACTTTAAATCATTAGAGTCCAGAGAGAATTTGAATCTCCCACACATATGACAAAAAATAAATAAAGTCAAGTAAATTATGTAAAATATTGTTTGCACTGTTGCCAAAGTGTGGCTAATTGTGTCCCTTTTCTAAGCCATTGCCCCCTTTATTTATTTAATTAATTTTTTAAACCAAGTTTTTATCAAGTTGATTTGATCCGTCTAGCCCAAAATCACAATTTCAATTCGGACAACCTTCGATGAGGACCCCCAACCCCCCTTCATCATAAAAAAATAAGGACAAAACTTTAAAATACAATATATTTTATGAAACAATATAACTTGATAAAATATAACTTAACCTTCGTAAAATAAGTGTTAAATAATCTTTAGATTATGGACTACTTGGAAAAAGTTTTTAAAAATGACATAAAACAAAACATTTACAATTTAACAGAATTCTTTTAATTATAAATATTTTTTAATTCAGAATACACATCCAAATTGTATTAATGTATCAGTGTAAAATACTATATAATATGAATATTCCAAAATTGTCATTGCCAATTCCCAATTGACAGATTCAGCTAATTAGATGATACTTAAATACGCCCCATCATTTGACCTGCCTTGGATCTTAACTTTGAACCATCTTTTTAAATGTGGCTACCCAGTATATATATATATATATATATATATATATTTTTGACAAGCATACAGAAACTAGAATTACTGCACGATTAGCCTAATACTCTACATACAGCAAAAGTAGCAGTTTAAACTTGACAGTGAGTAAAAATCCATTTCTGTGGACAAGAATTACTAATGGAAAGGAGTAAAATGGGGTTTTAGATATGTACAGTAGGAGGACTGTTTGTATTTAAGCTCCCTGCAAAGTCTCCCACTGGCAGCATTATCCGGCCTATGCACCTGTCAAACAACAGAACATGGCGAAAAATGTACCTTCATCAAAAGGAGCCTAGCAAATATTAGACAATCTTCAAAACATTAGAGACGGGATGGCTCCATCCCTCCCACTGCTAGCGTTTATTCACAGGAATCATAGAAAATTACACTATCATTTTGACTTCTTGAATGTGCACTCAAACGTGAGCATGCAGAGTCTGACAGGTTGCTCTCCAGGCCCCTCAGACGAGGCCCCTGAGGCGCTGCAGAGGGTAACCAGGTGTCCACTGACTCAGTAGAACAACCTTCATCAAGGCAACGCCCTCAACAGATCAATCTTCCAGTGACACTTCATTTAGACTGCATTAATGTGGAATTAGGGCCCATTACGGCTATTGGCAGGACCTGACAGTCCCTCAGCACGGTGATCCTCGCTTCCCAGGAGAGACCACTGCTGAATAGAGCAGATAAGGCTTTTTCAGTCCCGCTACAAAGCTGAAGAAGTCATTAGATTCCCCCCCACTCTCATTCAACCCCGTCATCAGTATTGCTAATCAAATAAAGGAATGTGTAAGGCTTTTTTCCCTCTCTGCTATGGCGCCCCAGCCCTCTTTGATGCAAAGGAACGAATCAAAGCCTTTTGAAGGGTAGATTTTAACTTCCCTTCATAGGTCCGAGTGTACAATACCTATAAGTATGCCTTTTGAATGGCCCCTTAATTATCTAATATCAGAAGCTTAATAGACGCCTGGGTGCTTTGGACTTAATCCAAACCACTGCTTGACGCTATTCAGACCATTTTTCAGAAGTCAAATCCACCACAAAAGACAGTTTCTAATGTACATTTCGCTCGGTCTGTGTTTGTGTTTTTATGCGCCCACGGGGGAGAGAGACGTCGTGTGTTTGAGCATCGCTACTTCCCACTTTCCACGTGTTAAACAGCCATCCGCTACATTTGGAGTCCAATTTTAAGCTCTGTGAACGAGACTTGTCCTTGTGTACAGACACACTGTATCTCCCTCACACACTCAATAGAAGCACATATGCACGGTCATGCTCACAAAACCCCCGGAGACATACTCTGAAATGACATTATATGATACAGACAAACAAAAGCAAAGTCCTCTAAGGTGATACCATCTATTTCCAGCATTTATTTGAGGATCCTTTCTGCTGGGGCCCAAAGCAGTGAATCTGATTTGATATCAATATTTGTGTTGGTAACCAGGGTCAGGGTGGAGCCAGTCATGGGGTGGGAGTCAGGTCAGACTCCTTGCGTTCCTCTCCCCCACCTCTCATGTGTCACCCCGCCCCCCCACTGTCTCAGCGGAGTTCATGGCAAGGCCCCCCTCACGCGTCCCTCACTGACCAGGCGGCTGAGAGGCACACAGATACCCCCTTAAGGAGCTTTGCTCTCTGGAGGAAACTTAATCTCCTTTTTTAACGCCATCCCAAGGCTCCTCGCAGGCCCTGAATAGAGCGGGGGAGGAGCCGGCTGCGGAGTATCTTCGAGCCCACATGGCAGCCCAGCCCAAATCTGAATATCTGAGCCACGGCGGAGCTGAGGAGCTCCAACGCCAGCACAGGAATTAGCCCTCCGACAGGCCACGCTAAATCCCCCGCCTCCTCCCCTCAGCCCCACTTGCTCCTTCCTCCTTTACTCTCCTGCAGCGACTCCCCCGATTCACCCACCGCCACACGTGTTTGACAGGCTGTTACAGACACAGGAACAGATAGAAGGGAATTTTATCATCTCTATGAAAAATGTACCTCTATTCTCTTGAAAATAGTGATAGTTGGACCCTTTTAAAGCAATAGATTGACATTCTGGGAAATGGACTTGAGTTGATGTGTTAGATGAGTAGATTGATACCACATGAATCGTTAAATATGAAAATGTAGGAGGCAGAGCGTTGTCTTAGCTTAGCTTTAAGATCGAAATCAGGCAAACTGGGTCTGCTCACATAATTGGCATGAAACCAGTGGGGACTGCATAGATAGGCCAATAAATAGTCTACAACATGTCACTTTCTTTGGCTTCAAACATATGAGTCGTATCAATCTTCTCATCAAACTCTTGCCAAAAATGCAAGATTTTCCCCAAAACCTGAATTTGATGCTAATAAGTCTTATAATTGATTAATTTCTCTAGAATTATTTTTGTAAACCAAACAAATCATATAATATCAGACTGTTCTCCGTGATCATCAACTGAGGGAAAACCGTCTGGTTAAATGTGTCGTCAGTATTTTATACCTTGTCGGGTCCGGCTGTAAAGACACTTGGATGACTCCCTGCTTCAAAAGCAAAAACTCACCCACTTTCTCCCTCTGTCTGCCTCTCTCCCTCCCTCTTGACCAGAGGGCAGGGGTAAATATTAACCCTGACAGACTTGTGTGAAAATCTCTGAGCCATTTTATTTGGAAGGAGGTGTGACAGATTACCGAAGAAGGGCGGATTCCTCAGTGGCAAGAGGTAGCGGCTCTCTTTACCCAAACACTTTGGGACCCGTGCTCTGACATGCTCCTTTAGCACCCTGTCAGGAGACTATTCCCAAAGCAAACACAGCCAAGGCTTTCTCTCCGCAAGGCGGGCCCTCATAAACTCCCTGAAAAGGACTTAGAGTGCTGAGGAGCCACAAGAAAACAAGATGTGGGGAAACCAAACAGACCTTACAAAGCCGTGGACATGGTGTCTTTAGACAACCTAACAGGAGTATGCTGTTCGCTTAGGGGAGTAAAAGGAAAGGCAAATTTCAGCCCCGTTTTATCTCAGCAGGTCCAAACACAGACCGGTGCTGTATTTCATGCAGAAAAGTGACCAAGTGATACCAACAGAGAAAAGAGTGAAAACCTGAGAACAGCCTGTTAAACCACTTTTCGGTCCAATATACAGTATTTGTTTAAAAATCTGTTTATTCTCTCTGATTCTTTCTCTGGTCTGAGTGAAAAATACTTAAATTGTGAATACAAAGTGTATTGCACTTTATAATGGCTAAAGCTATCACTTATTGATCATTGGCTGAGCACGGACTTAAGGTCCAGACTTGGACCCAGAAGAGTCATTTATGGTCACGGTGTGAGATTGTGTCACAGTCATGATAATACAGTCCACACACTGGCTTAAGGGAAACAATAAGTATATGAGGAATTTAAGACCTGGACAGCTGTTGGACCGTAAAGAGGATGCACGTTTCTTTTAACACAAACAGTAATTATGCAGATTTTGGTGATGTATTTCTATTTATTAATGATGTGTGCAATCTCACCTGCCTTCTCTCACCCAGTTTAGTTGTTAGATTAGATTTTTGGACATCAAGCCCCTCTGTCACTATTAACAACACAGTGAAGGGCTGCTTTTCAATTGGACTAAACTTTGTTTTTGTCCAAGCTATATGAGCTCAATCCAATTTTGTGTCTCCTGGCCATCACTGCAACAAAAGTTACACTTACGTTATCATTTACATGTAGTACTGCTTCATATTTTTGGAGGATAATGAAGCATATTACTTTACTTCCACAAGATACTTGCACCTCCTGTCAGTGTGTCCTGACACTCCTCACACTTGTGGAACACGAATTACTCTAAATACGAAACGGTAATTCTCTGTGGATTCATCACTCCTTTCATTTTATCCATTGTTAATACAAAAACAATGATTAGAGGAGCTTTAAAGTGATGTTTAATCTGGATAAATACATGTATGGCAACATTTGACCGCAGAAAGTACAATTCTTAGATATATTGATTGTGATATTCCTCTAAGGAGAATTGGTGTAATGAAACTCCTGCCTCTTGCAGACATGTCAGCCTTAACCACAACTCCTTCCCACTTGTTTAACACTCGGCCAGAGACTTAACGGTGCGTGTGTGTGTGTGTGTGTGCATGTGTGTGTGTGTGTGTGTAACCAACTACCTGAAAACAAGTCATTTTCCCTCTGTTAGTCCTGCATAAGCCTCGGCCTGCGAATGCACCGAGGGACAAACCTCTAATACCTCTGGAGCAAAAACTGGGTCGAATGGTTGAACCAAGAATTAATTTACAGGTGGTGGTATCGAGTATTACAAAGGTTCACCAGGTTGTACAAGCGGGGTGGTGAAGAAGGGCGTGAGGGCAAATGGAAACTGAGTCCTTAATTCAAAAATGGACCCTAATGAGTGGATTCCTCTGGGGGAAAGAGGGATCACAGTTTCTTCAATTGAAAAAGTGAGCCAAATGGATCATCCAATTTATTCATCATCTTTGGAGTCGTCTTAATTGGAATTCAATTTAACTGTGTGTGTGTGTGTGTGCTAATGTGACACAGTGTGCATGTGCATGTACAATCACAGCGTTGGACCCTCTTTTAAATTTGCTGTGCCTGATGGGCTCTGAAATACATTTCTCTTGAGCCCCGAGCAGACTTAGATACACTTGTCACATAATCAAATGTGAAATACAAAGTACTGTATGGTGAAAGGGCCAGGACTTTATTCCAGGAGAAATAATTTACTTTTTTTCCCCCTCTCCCCTCTCTCCAGCCGGTTGCTTTCATGTCATTTAGATGAGTGGTTAATAAGGCAGAGCGTTAAGAGGATTATGATCTGGTTGGGCCGTGGTGGTGGTGGATGGAGGGGGGGAGGGGGGAACAGAGCATCTAAGGCATCGAGATGTGGGGGGGTATATAGTCGGCTGGTACAATACTGGGCAGGAGGAGAGCATCCTCCTCACTGTCAAGATTCATTTAGTCAGAACTAAGCACTCCAATAGGCTTCTTCTTTCGGGCTGGTGGGTGGGGGGGATTTTATTTAAAGACTCTCTATCTCTCTTTCTGCGTTAATGAAGACCCTCAAAGTGGTCCAATGAGAGTTGCAGGCAGTGCTAAGCCAATGAGGAGGTGAGAGCCTGATTCCTGAATGGGGTTCAGCTTGAAAAAAAAGGGGGGTGGGGGGCGGGGAGCTTCATATTTTAGCCCTGGCCCGTAGAGATTTTAGGGTCCTGTGTGCTGGGAATCCAAAGATAGAGCTTAAGAAAAAAGGCTTTTGAAAAACTTACACTTTTTGGCAGTCCGGAGTGGTTTCACTTGAGTGGAAAGGAAGATATTTGAGTAAAGTCTCTTCCAGGTAGAGCGGGCTTCACCTGGGAATCATCCTCTTGATGTGTTCTTAGAGGAACTCTGAGGATGGACCGGACTTGACGCAGTATCTCTGAGGAAGTGAATGTAACGAGAGCAGCCACCGCTTTACTGAAGAGTCTTACCAACACAGACACAGACTCCCACCACTGCTGGTCCGCTGCCATTGGCTAGTGTCCTCCGATGGCTCCTCCGAGCGAGGCACTTTGCGAGAGCCCATTTTAAGAAATCTCCGTGGATCAGCCCCGCTCGCTCCACCGAGAAGACACAAGCCTCCCCCACCGCCGTTCCCAAACCCCCTCCGCCATCCTCTCCCCCGACGCAACCTCCCACCCCACCCTGCGACTCACAGCGCCCGGCACCAGGCTTCTTAAATGCATCTTTAATTCAGCAACTTTGAAGTGGCACTCCGGCAAATGCACTCAATCAATTATAAATGAAATAATCTCCTTATAATATTAGAGATTTTTAAAGTCTAAGAAATACTGGGAGATTAGGGAGCCCAAATCAGTTTTAGCGGTATCTAAAGTGACAGCAGGAGAATCATTGGAAGGAGCGGGTAGAAACTTAAAATGATTATGTAGATCTGTGTCACTGCCGAATGTTTCTGCAAATCCCTGCTGGATCTACCGCAACGGAGGAAACAGATTATTCCTGGCCTTATTTAAAGGGTTGGAGTTCTTAAGTGGCTTTTTAAAAGGAAACATTCATATATATTTACACATATATTTACAGCTACTCTCTCTCCCTCTCCACGGCTACTCCGCCGCCATCTTTTACCCTCTGGGTCAGCCTGCGTTGTCACATGTACATAAAGCTTAAAAGCAACACTGACGGCTAATTCGTCAAAGCTTAGGCTGATTAGATATTAAGTCATAACATACATTTTTTTGCATTATGGCATTAATGTATCTTGTGATTTAATAAAGTTTGGATGAGGTGACTGCTGCAGATGAATGAAACTGCTGTTGTTTATTTAATTTGTCTTTATAGTTCTGTATATGTATCAGAGACATTTGTGGAGATCCAACAGACGAGTTTGCATGTCAAACCCTACATGCATTTATTTGCATTTATTTACTATATTATTTATGTTGTATTAAATTGCACGTATCTAACAAAAAGCTTTCTATTCGGATCATGTTGGTGCCACACATGCACGCTCTGCTGCGCTGTACAAACCTTGTGTTTACCTCTACCTATTTTACCCGCAGCGGCTGTTGTGTTTATCCGCTCCCACCATTACTCACAGTGGTAGAAATTAGAACCCAGTGCACAATTCTATCACGCTGGGGTTCATTCATCTTTGATTACACCCTTCAGATGATATAAATTAGGCCTATCCCACACTGTTGGCATGATGGATTACAGGGGCTGATATGAAACACACTGATCAATATCATCGATTAGTTTCTGTGTTTCAAGGCTACGCGGCTCTGTGGGAGTGAGTCTGCTTTTGCAAGCCTGCTCAGCGCTAATAAAGAACTCATTTGTGCCACATTTTAACTTCGCAGGTCCTTTCCACTGAGCTGTACTTGGGTGTAATATCACAAGATTCTCATCTCTGCAATGCAAATATGAACTTAAAAGTATGTACTCTCCTTGTTCACATCAGTGCTCATTAATGAAGTTTCAGTTGGAGTGTCCTGCAACCACCAAATATCCTCGTTCTCTGCAATCGTTTCTCTCTTCCTCAACCTTCCCAGTGGATCACTTACTCTATCATACCAGGGAAATTCTGTTTATTGTCGCTGACACTTAAGCTGAGGAGAAAGCAGAAATCAATGGAGGGCTAACTGTTGCAGAGGGCAGAGGTCATGGAGGTCATAGAAACAAGGTGCCAGCGGGCCTCATCATCACCTCCATAAGTTATTCAGCAAAGCATTGGGTGAATTGTTGCAGTAAGAATAACATACAGAACACTACACTCTAATTTCAGTGCTCCCACATATTATTAATTTATATTTCACTATTCTACGCAACATTTAGAAAATGAAGCCCTTTTCAAATATGAAATATATAACATTGCTGGCTACTTCTATCAAGTTTTGCTCCTAGCAACTATGCAACTATGTGTAATGTAATGTCAGCGTCTTGTAGTGTCTTTTTCTGTTTCGGTTCACTCGCTGCGCTCTCATTAGCATCACGTCCAGCCGACGGCAGACGGACACTTGGCGAGGAGCTGGAGAACACAGTGCAGCATTTAGCAGCTACAGAGCCAGATATTTCCCTCAGGAGTTGGTTAAGGCAAAAAGCTAAAAGGAGACCTAATATTAGAGTTACATTTATGGGGTGGCTACAACTCCACATAGATGCATATTTCTTATAAGGTTATACGGTGTCGATGATGACGTTACTAAAACAGCCGCAATGCTGCCGTGATATTTTGCAGCTGGTGCGCAAGGGGGAACGGCTTCAATAGGCTTAATGGACTCCCGGTTAATTTTCTATTTACTCACATGCTGCTTGTAAAGCAGTAGGGAGAGTTCAAGGTGTGGAAAGTAAATGCGTGTTTCCAGTACGGGCAGTGGGAGGCTTTTGGATTTTTCAGCCAGACCCGCTGACAGTTTGACAGGCGGTGTGTTTGACCGTCGCTCTGCGCAGAAAACAACTAAACGACGGAGTTCGCATTCATTTTACAAAGAGGAAGAAGAGGCTTGGGGAAAGGAAAATGAAACAAATACGAGAGCATCAGGAAACCTATTGAGGCATTTATCAAGCTTAGTGAAAAGGCTCCATATGGACATGGTGCAGGTCAAATGAATAAGCTTTTAAAAATCAATCTCGCCAATTACTGTCTTTCTCACTTGTGAGTGAGTCACGCTCCGCTCGGCACACAATCAAAAGGGGCAGATGCAGGGAGAGGCTGAGGAGGGAGAGGAGTGACAACTTCATGTTTAGGTAATTATCACCACTTCTGGCATGAGCTGAGGGGCCTCTTTACCGCCTCATTGTTGTTGTTAAACAGTTTGCTCTGCTGATTGATGATGAAAAGGGAACATGCACCCACACCTCTCCTGGGACTGTGACATAATGTGTGTGCATCCCCTGTGACCCTGCCAGCTGGGCAGGCTAAACACAACACACACAGGCAGAGATTCTATGGACTACCGCAGGGGGCTGGCTATCAATACATTATTCATATCCATCTGACGGGACACACTCCGAGGCACGACATACACACACATATTCAAATTCAGCCACTTTATCATATCAGTGGCAGAGAAGTCATACATCCACGTAGATGCTCTGGTCTTTTCCTGCACTGTCATCAGATTTCCCCGGCTCTCCCCTATGTGTTACCTCCTCATTCATATTCATGTGGAGTCAGATCTCCGCCAAAGGGCTCCTCTGCAGGGTGGGGGGGGGTGTGTGCGGCAGGACCCCGAGGCAAGGAAAACGCACTCAAAACACACACACACACACACACACACACACACACACACACACACACACACACACACACACACACACACATTAACCATTGCAGTCAATCTCAGCATGCAGCATACTGTATTCCTTTTGTGAGTGTGACAAGTGTGTGTGTGTGTGTGTGTGTGTGTGTATATATATATATATATATATATATATATATATATATATATATATAAAAAAAAAAAAAAAAATACTTATTTTTAATGCAAACATATATTTGCATGAAGAGAGGAACACAAAACAAATGAACAATCGCATGTCCTGCAGAATCATGCTCACATTAAAGTCTCTTCCTCCGGTATTTGCTTTTCTCATGCCCACGTTCCAGCTCGGTGGGCAGCTAAGCAGCGCTCATTAGGAACAGATAAATACAGACAGATATCCATCAGCGCCGGCTCTCTTTAACAGGCTCCCGCTGGACCCCCTGCCGCCGCTGTGTGCTGGAGGGATTATCTAACGAGAAGGCAGCAGCTCTCACTCCTGGGTTCCTCCAGCCAGCCACCATCTGACAGGCAGGATGTCCCGACTCTTTACATGGCCAGTTGGGCCCAGCGAGACTCCTTTTCATTCCCCCTCTCTTTTCTCACCACCTCTCCCTCCCTTATTCGCTGACTTCTCATTTGTGGGTGATTTCATTTCAGTATTAAGAGGGATATACAAATGTCAGTCGGACTGCTTTCACCCCAACATTGCAATAAGTGTTCTTCATTCGTCCCTGATTGGTGGGATCCGTGTGAGCAGGTATCCAGGTTAAGTGGCCCAACTCGCAGCGTCCCTGCGGAGAGCTCGATGCCTTCAGGCCATCTCACACATTCATTTCTTAAGCACTTATTTCCACACCGACTTGCGTTCTCTGCAGAGGCTTCCAGCACACTGTAATTAGAGCCAAATGGCTGGGAGCAGGCCGGCTGATCTGCAGGTATAACCCAGAAAAATAAGGTATCAACTTTGCTGCCCATTGTTGTCACGCACTTAATTTGTGTGAGGAAACAAATCTGGGTTACACAGATTCTACACACATATCTGTAATTAAGTTGATTTTAATAAAATGTAAAAAGGTAAGATCATGCTAATTGAAAGAAATATTAAAGGAATAGTTCAAAATGTTGGACATGCCAATGCCATGCTTGCTGAGAGTTAGGTGAGAAGATTGATACCACTTCAAAATATCTAAATATGAAGCTCGAGCCAGGAGGCGGATAGCTTAGCTTAGCATTAAGACTGAAAACGGCTAGCCTGGCTCTGTCTTAAGGGAACAAAATTAGCCTTCCAGCACCTCTAAAGCTCCCCAATTAACCCTTTATATGATGTGTGTTTAATCTGTATAAAAACAGAAGCATAAAAAGGACAGGTTGTGGTTTTACGAGGGGTTGTGTGCAGCACTATTATTAGGTTGAGTACGGAAACATCCAGTACCATCCAAGTACATATTTCCCCAACATTTTTGAGATTTTTACTATTTAAGAAGATAAAATTCAGTTTTCTCTCTCTTTTATGTGGTTATATTATTTGAAATTATGATCAGTTTAACTATTTCTCACCCACAAGTCATACAATTTTGACCATTGGCCAGTTTCTGACTCCTGTTTAAATGGTCATGTTTGGGTGCCCAGGTCCCTTTTAGGCAGCGGCCAGTCAGTGTGTTAATGCCAGATGTGGCTCTGCTGTGCCCGCCAGCCAAAGCCTTTTTAAAAAAGCTTTTTGCAGAACAAGGCATAAACCCAGATTATGAAACGACAATAAATCAAACCCTTATGCTCATTTCATAAAAGCTTGACTTAACAGGTCCAGTGAACTCTGATCTCGTTGAGATGCAGGTCCACAACTTACGAGTGAAGTGATGGTAATGAAATAAATTTAAGTTTAACTGTAAGAATCACTAGTGTTTCTGTTCACGCTCATACTGTTCGCACACTTGCACTCGTAGTTGAGTTTGACTTCATTGCAGCTCATTTATCCGATATTAGGCAGAAAAGGCAGCACTTTCCAAGGTGTTTGAAACAGAGCTTCAGATCAGCAGCCTTTATTCTGATGAGAGACTAAAGAGAAGAGGAGTGACTTAAGCTCCACAGATGAGCCTCAATTCTCTAAATGTTTGAATCCACATGACCCACGGATGCTTTAAAGCAGATTTAACAACAATAGACAGATGTTGAATGTTGAGAGGTAGCTAGTGCAGGAGGGAGCGGTTATCACACCGGCTGAGCCCCCTCCTCGTCCTTTTAATCGAGAGAAGACTTAGAGCTGTTTCTAAGTGCTTCTAAATCAGATAAAACAGACAGAGAAAATCAACTTCTCCATGTAAGTGTGTGCTGCTTTGTGAGGCTGATAGGGACCAGAGAGGATTACTCCAGGATGGGAGGCTGGCTTTGGAAGGACTATGAAGATGGGAATATAGACTTTCCTACTTTACAGGATCATTACAGTCAAACAGTGGATGGAAGCCATTCGAGTGTGCCATGCAAAGATTCTTAAAGGGGAATACAGCTGAATTTCATCCTCTAATACTTTCTAATACTACATTTTTTAGACTCGTTAGTGGGTTTAAATACATATTTCACGCAGGTTTCTGTTTACTGTTCAACCGAACTTGAACTTTTATTTTATTGTCACATACATGCAGGTACATAAGTAAAAACTGACCTCTGAATTTGACCCATCCCAAGCATTAGTAGCAGTCGGCTACTGTGAAGCACGCAGAAAGCAACTTGGGGTTCAGTGTCTCGCTTCAAGACACTTTGACAGGAGGAGCTGGGGATCAAACCTCCAGCCTTGTGATTAAAGAATGACCCGCTCTAACCCCATATACAGTACTCTACTGCATATCTCAAAGGACTGCAGCTGTGTTTTGTCTTCTACTTCTTATTCAGAAGTGAATGCCACAATGTACTGTTAAGCTTATATTTTGCATTTTAAAGTTCAAATTAATATGGTATGAGTGTGTGCTGTAAATTCCAGTGCCCATTCATTGCCACTGAAACATTTCAGTGTCGTAATCTTGGGGATATTGTTTGATTAAACCCAGATCAGGTTCACTAGGAGGACTGGCACTAAGAAAACCCCAACATAAAACTAAAAGGAAAAAAAGTTTCTGGCAGTGTATCAATGTAATGACAACATGGTTACATCTCTGTTCAGTCTCAATGTTTTCTGGTGTTGGTCTCCCTGTTAAAAAAAATCAAGTTGAGAAATTCATTGTAGGGACATCAATTTCTCCCATGATGGAAGACTCAATAGACCAGAATGCATTACAGTTACAACTGACTTGATTTGAAGAACTGTTTTTGACAACAACACTTTATATGAAATATTAAATTATAAATTCTTGTTCTGATTGTTTTTTTTCTACACACCTTTCTCAAATGGAAACCAAAAACCTGTGTCCAGAGCCTTCAGACTTTAAGACTATCTTGCATTATCATCTGTAAGTTGTCTTTATTGGTTTATCTCTCTTTGTTTTTAAGTTATCAGTAATCTAGAAGTTTTGTTTTGGGTTTTCTGTTCATTGTGGGGGGGGGTTTGGAGTCCATTTCCAGTTTTATTTTGTAGGTTCACTCCTCATGTGTCATCTTTTGTTTTTCTTCCTGCCTTTGTGTGTTTCCCGCCTCTTTGATGATCCACACCTGTCCTCAGTTACTCACCTGCCCCTGGTTTTGCCATTATTCTACCCAGTGTATATGCTCCCTTGTTTTCCTGCCAGATTGTTTTTGTTCATCCTCTGTGTGTTCATTGCTTTCCTGCATTAGTTTCTGGTATTTGGACCTTTTGCGTCATCTACTAGTTTTTAGATCTATGCCTTCTCATTGCATGGTATTGTTTGCTGTTTGGACTTTGTATGACTATCTGCTTCCACTAAATACCTACTTTTTTTTTTTTTTTTTTTACTTATCTTGTGTTTTTTTGTTTTTGCATTGTTTTGTTTTTTTGTCTCTGTTCAACCCTCTCTCATGTCTGCCAGCAGCAAGTTTGCTTAGTTTAGCACAAATACTTTGAACATTAAATAATGTTAATTAATCTGACAGCGCTAGGATAGCTGTTTCCTCGTTAGCATAGCACCACCACTTAAAACATTTAACTAAAATCCATTGTTACATCCATAGTATTGTTTTTTTTTTTCTTTCTGAACACACAAAGCAGCTGTAAAAAGACTAAGAACCATTAAAGAAGAAAAGAAAACCAGACTCGGCTCGTTTGTGTTGTGGCTGTGTGACTCTGCTGCAGGTTATAGATAGGCCCAGCCCTTTCCCTGGGTGATGGTTAATTACCCTGGATAAATCCAATGGCAATTTGTCAGGCTGTTCCAGTATGCCCCCCCACCGAAAACCAACCACTTCCCTCCTCTCTTCTTCCTCGTTCTAAGCTCATGTAATGAATCACTAATCACTCGGTCCCTGACGAGCATCCCCAGCCTATTATCTCTTAATTACCCCATTCAGGAGGCATCGACACAGGCCAGCAGGGGGCGTGCTGTCAAACCAATATTTAAACAAATACATGATGCAAATCGATCAGTTTGAGCTCCGTGATGTTAAATTTCAAAAGCCTGAACTTTGTTGTGTGTGGATGACAGTGTATTTACTGCCAGGTGGTGAATTATATATGTCCCTGTGTTTCTGTCCATATACCTGAGAGGTTGAGCGAGACTTTGAGAGCCCCCCGGCTGTGCTGGTTTATGTACATAGAGCCAGAACGAACTGGCTTGTTCTCAATCTCTGCTCGGCTCTCTGACCGCCGGGCTCCAAATGGTCCTCCTGTGGAGCATTTGGCTGTGGCATAAAATGAAGCCTCTAACTCACACTCGAGTCATTTGCAGATGCAACACTTGGGATTTGAAGCGAGTTGCCACAGAGCAAAGATAGAAATTGGAATTGGCAGCAGACATGAAATGGGGTCAGGGGATTTGTCCTCTGAAACACACACACACACTGAATATGTGAGTTACAGGGACCTCTACTTTACTAGGGGGGTCTGTTCAAACAATGGTGTCGCAGATGAACGGTAGCTCACAAAGTCTCAGAAACAGACTTAGAATAAAAAGCCTAATTTGTAGCTGTCACTCAGTGTCTTTTGAAGAATTCCCATACATTAAATTAAAAGGATTCTTGCTGGGTCATCTTGAAGGTAAATGTGGTCAGGGTCACACAGTCGGTGTGATGGAGCAAATTTTCTAAGCAGTTTGTAAGGAGGGAAAGAAAAATTCCCATACTCCCTTTTCCCTGTCTGAGAAAAGAGTAAAGAATAGGTTCAAGATCACACAGTTGTCGCTTGTTTACATCAACCCAGTAAACCAAGAACAATTTTTATAGCTTCCAAAACTGACAGGTGCCCCCTGCCAAGTCCTCTTAATAGTTAAGGTTTTTGAATTTAATCTCACTAATTTCGACATATCCCTCTAAGGATCTTAAAGCTTAACTTCAGAAAAGAAAAAAGACCCTGTACGGCCCTTTTTGGAATCCTGGTGTCCGTTTTTTGTCAATCCTTTAGTGAAAGCCTGTCAAAAATGGTTAGCTTCTCCAGTGAAACTACTTCTTTGCATCTTAGCTCCCGGTCTTGCCCTGTGTCTGCACAATTTCTTTCTATCCTCTTGTTTCTCTCCTTTTGTTTAGATAAAGCGAGGGATTAGGAAAGATTTGCCCCCATAAAGTAGTGGTTTGATGGGCTTTTATCCCACCATGTTGCTAAAGCTGTGTAGCCCCTGGATTAGGCCCTGACAATAGGAACCCTTGTGCTGGGCCGCAGCCTGAGGGGCACAACCAAAGACCGGCTCTGAGAAAGAGGGAGGAAACAAACCTGCCAACCTCGATATGTCAAGTCTGCTAGAGAAACCGTTCAGAAGAGCGGCCCGGGCAGCAGCATGGTGCGCGGTCTCAACAGGATCATAGGAGGAGAAACAATAGTGAAAGTGAATTAGAGTGCTGTGTCCCCCAATAATTACATTCTTACATAACAACACATTTTTTTTCCAAGGTGCTAATGTGAAAACTTTGATATGCATTTCAAAGTCTGTTTACAGATCTTGGAAGTACAACTGCATTTGTGAAAAAAGTTGTAGAAAGCTTTTTGTCTGATAAAAGCCCTGAAGTGACGTCACTTGAGTCAGCATCAGTTGCGTAGACTGTATATAAGAAGTGGCCGTAGTCACCGTGACTGAACCCATTGCTTTGTGTACTGCTGTTTTGAAGCATTGAGTTTGGCATTTTGGCCTGTCGCCATTTTGTTTTTTTGGAACCAGAAGTGACACGACAGGGTGGAGCTAAGTAACCGAAAGCTGAATACGACATTTTTAGGCAAACAAAACGTTAGTTAACTTACATGAACTGAAAACACACTGTTAAACGTTTAACGTCGAAAGACGAAAAACACACACGTCAAACCGCACAACGTCGCGGTAGCGACCGATAAATCAAAAGATAGCCACACCCCAAAGCATACTCTGCTTTATGATCTATTTTACTCTAAATGGGACCATAATTTACTAAATGAACATCATGTTGTCTTGAAGAAGGCTTGAAACTAGAGATTAAGACCATAAACTCATGTTTACAATGTTTACTGAGGTAATAAATCAAGTGAGAAGTAGAGTCATTACGTCTATTTAATCACAGTTGTTTTTGCAACCGGAGGAGTCGCCCCCCTGTTGGCTATTAAAAATAATGCAAGTCTATAGCACTTCCACATTAACTTCACTTTTCAGAACCAGAAGTTCTGAACAGGCTGAAAACAAAAAGGTTGAAAATAAAGATAAAGAACTATGTGTGTGGAGAAGTGAGCCTACCAGACCTCCTCATCTCTGCTTAAGGCTAACAGCTCAAGGCTACATCAGCAGCCACGAGCATAACACACTTGCGTCTCCGATGTCAGCTGTTGAATTGCATTGTGGGTGATGTAGGCTCCGGGTGATAAAACTGTCCATGGTCTTTTGCACCAAACTGCAAACAGACAAAGATATTGACTAGCTGGTGAACATCGTGGAGCATTTAGCAGCTAAAGATCCAGATATTTCGCTCAGGAGTTGGTGGAGACCAAAACAGAGCAAAAAGGAGAGCAAATATTAGACTTATACTTGACGGGTGGCTAGAAACACATTTCCAAATAATATAGATGTTGCTCTGTGTCTGCTGGATGTCTGTACGAGTGTTTATAATTAAAATGCTTAACTTTAACTTTGCACTGGTTTCTTGAGTTGCAGGAACTCCACAACAGCCCCATGTTTGTCTATTTAATATCTGCGTTGTCACCACAGTGTATAGACTTCATCATTTTCCTTTGGTTATAGAGTGATATCTTACAATTACAACTTTTGTTGTCCACCATGTGAATGTGAGATTAATGGTAACCGAGAACAGCAAAAAAGAGGCCGTGCAGCCAAAGATTTATCCATTTCAATCAGGTATCCAACACGTATGAGGAAAGTCTTTAAGGTGAATGCCCGGCTAATACACAGCTGGATGATTGCTAATGGCAAGTTGCTTTGTTACTCCAGTCACACAAGTCCCAAGGAAGCAGTCAATTCTAAACCATACATCAAAATGATTAATTTCACCCAAATGAGCACAAGCTAACCTTGACTAAGAGCATGTGCAGGCCAGAGCTGCTGGATTGAAACCAAATATATTCATGAAGTTAAAGAAAACCTAATGATAAAAGGTAATGGGCTCTGAAGGCTGAAGGCATCAACTTTCTCCTAGATGTGATGAAAAATGCCACTTGGAAATATTGGGAGCCATTTGAGGGGTAAAATTACAAACATTCATGCGTTATAAACCTGATTAAAAACTGAACATGATTTATAAATCGCTGCAGCTTTCTCGGCTGAGCTTTGATTCAGGCAGCCAAAGTCCTGATGCAGGGATAAAAGTTTTGATATTCAGAAAGCAGGCGGGAGGATGATTGAGAGCAAAGACGATAACTCAGATCTGAGGAGAGGCTTTAACACGATAAAGCCTGAACGCAGCCAGAGTGCAGAGAACAATGAGTGCAGCAATGAAATCCGCAGAAATCTGAGATGAATTTGGGGTTTAGAAAGTTAGCCTGCAGCGAGTGTTGCTGAGATCCTGAAGGTGATCGGGATGAGGAGCGGGGTGAAAACGGTGAATAAAGAGATGGGTAAATTATCATCATGAGTAGGCCTCAAAAACCACCAATACTGTTCTGCCAAATAAAACATCTGGAACTACTGCTTGTGCTTTTTGAAGTTAAAAGAACTGCAAAGATTGGTCGATTAATCGATTGACAGAAAATGAACAGCAACAATTTTTATAATGGTTTTAAAATGGTTTGCATTTTTCTAGCAAAAATACCCAAAGTTTGCTACTCTCTGTTTTATATAGCAGAAGGGTTATCTTTAGGTTTTTGGACTGTTGGTCTGACAAAACAAGATATTTGTTGATTTCAACCATCAGTTTTTGGAAGTTTTGGTGGATATTTTTCTTTTTTCTGCCATTTTATTTAAAAAAAAAAAAGATTGATCGAGAAAGTAATGGGCAAATTAATTGATTAAGGAAAAATGTAATTCACAGTTGGAGCCATTGTCAAAATGTAGATTAAAATCCTGCAACATAGTATACACTCAATTAATCTGTATAACTTTTGTCCACGTGATGTAAAACATCGCAATTCATTCCCTAAAGGGCTGAATACACAAAACAACTTTAAAATGTAATTATTTTTCCTAAAAATAAAAAAAAGACAATCAGGCATCACAACTTCAAGTAAACAATTCAGAATACTTTTAGAAAAATTTGAATTTATACTTTTAGATTACATACACCAGTTTGGTACTTAATTAATAATTAGTTATGAAAATGAACATGTATATACAAAAAAAGGGGTCCAAATTATATTCTAAAAATTGAACATCTGTGTAAACTGAGTCATGGTGAGTTTGCTGTCCACTCCATCCGTGGACTGACCGGTGAGGAGGGGCTGCTGCTCCACCGGCCTAATATCATTCTGATGGCAGGCCCTCTTGACACTTGCTACATTAAAGCCCTCAGCCATGCTGGACATTAGCCCGCATTAAGTTCCGTATAAAAGCTGATTTGAGGAAGAGCAGCTGAGAGGAATTCCTTCTCGCTTTAATTGCTTTAGAAACGGTTCTCACAAAGAGACACTGGCCAGATTTACCTCCAGTTTAAGTTCTTATTTCCATCGGTTCACAAGTTAATCCGATTTTTTTTCTCCTCAATGCCGGAGAATGGTCTGCACTTATACTGACAACAAAAACAAACATGAGCTCGAAATAATAATAATAATACAAAAAATATTATTATTATTATTAATTTGTTCACTCATTTTTTTGTTAAAAGAAAAAACCATCTGCGCACTGATATCCGCACCTGTTGCGAGAAAAGGTCCACTAAACTAATTAATTTAATAAAATAAAAAAATCTTCATATTTTGGTTTTTCAGAGTTAATAAGAGCCAATTATTGAATAAAAATGTAAGTGACAAAAAAAAAGAGCCAATTAAAACAGAAAGAAGAGTGAGGACAATACTTGAACTCTTTAAAGGGAACTTAAAAGAGTATCAGGTTTTCTTACGCAGGCTGTTTATCAGGAGTCTAAAGTTCTGCAATTGAATGCGGCCAAAGATCAAATTGAGTTTAGGATTTTAACCCCCCCGTCCCCCTGCCCCCCAACCCCACCTTCCCCTTTCTCTTTCCCTCTTAGAGAAAACTCAACAAAATATGCAAGCTTTACATTAAAAGGCTACTTTTCGCTGCCCTTAATTCCAGCCTAAACGGTTTTTCTTCGGGAGAAGAAATCTTTTCTAAAAACCTTGAAGAAGAGAGGGGCATTATTGTTTTAATCCTCTTACCAGCAGTCATTTTAAGACATTTTTTTGGAGGGTGAAATGGCGTCTTGTCTACCCAATCCCAACCTAAATCCCTCGGGGCCGGGGAGCTGCTGGAGGCAGCCGTGTAGCCCAGCCTGCATCTCTCCACCTCAGCTGCATTCCCACCAAACACAGTCACACCGAGGCAGCAGGAAAATAAAATTAAAGCCCGGAATTAACCTGAAAGTCACCGTGCACAAGTCACTGCAAAAGAGTGGTGCAGGCCTTTACTTACTATTTGCATATCATTTAATTAAGACCTGTGTTATAGACCCCTTTTTTTTTTCGGGTGAACCCAAGCGTTTTTTTTAGTTGAAGTTTCATTTTTTTTTTTTTAAAGCTCACAATTCTTATACACTGAAGCATATATTCACTTTGAGGAGGATTCTTCTCCTGATTCTTTTTTATTTTCTTTTTCTTCATTTTAGTTTCGTGACATTTGTAAGGGTTGTTTTGGCCTAAAATTAATACAAACATTAGGCTATAAGCCTTAACCTATAAATGTCCATTTTAGTGTTTATTAACCTTTTAATGATTATATGAAATCAATTTTAAATTGGTTAAAAGACTTGGTAGGATTTTGTGTTAAATATTTGCAAAAAAATATATAAAAGGAAAACAGAAATGCAATCTGCCCTTTGACCTCAGCTTTAGCTGATTTTGAGCAGCACATTAAAAGCTGTGATATAAAAAATATGAAGTATTACAAATCATGGCAAAGACTGTTGCATAATTCGGAATACCTTAAAATGCACCTTGTCATGCTGATATTTGTTCGAATCAACGTTAAAGTATTAAGATAATTTGCTATTTAGGTCAGTCTGCATACCTTACTCAAAAACATAAACATTATCATTATTATCGCCCATAAAAAAATAACAGCATGGGCTTAATAACAATAATTAGAATAATTGCCAATTTTGCGAGAAAAATCCTTGTGTGCAAAATAAAAAACACAAGAAATGCATCTTTTTTTTTAATTTTCTTCCAAAAACAACAGCAGAAAAGTCGGCACCTCGCATGCAGAATAATCATCTCTGAAGTGAGGAGTAATGTGGAGTAGGAGGAGGAGGAGTGGGGGGGTGAGGGGTGGGAGGAGGAGGGGGAGGAGGAGGGGGAGCTGCGGTGGCGGTGGAAGAGGAAAGCGACGTGATTGGCTCAGAGAAGGAGCGTGTGAGCGTCCCGGTGACCCCACCCGGAGCGCTTTAAAGGCCGGTAGGTGGCAGCTCAGCATCCTCCCACATCCACAGAGAGGCGAGCCGGAGCGCGGAGCGGACCGAGCGGGATATTCTCAGGATATCAAAGTGATAACGAAAACAAAAGCTAGTGACATGAAAAACTGAACCACCTCCTGCGGATTTTAGAGAAGAAGATTTGAGTGGTGGGAAATAACTCGATCTGCCGGTGGAGATATTTCGCTTCAGACACAGAGAGGAGAAAGGTAAGAAGTTTGCAGAATCGAAGTTGGCGATGCTCGTATTCCTGTATTCGTTCTGCAGCCGAACAACTCTTACTTTAGATAACTCTTACTTCTTCTTATTTATTTTTTACTTGCAAATGTATGTGTTTAATATTGCGGACTTTCGTTGCTTTCCGAACTCCATCAAGTCTTGATCAGAAGCGGTTTCAGAAGTGCACTCCGTCGACCTGCCGAGGTCCCCAACACAACGAGTGACACAATAACAATGCGACTTTCTTTTGCTCAATTAATCGATTAAAAGTGTAGCTATAGCTGATCACAGTGATCAATAGCACCGACTGTTATACGTCTGTAAATTGCACGGAGTTTACTTGACAAATAGGTCAATATTCTTATTTGGGAACCGGCAAACGTTGTTTAAGAAAGTTGTTTTTGGTACTTGTTTTTTGTCACAGGTGGTTAATTGACTAGGCAATATGTTAATTATCCCCATTAATTTCCTGTGTCGTTTAAGTTTCTGAATGCTTGCTGAATTGACGACATGCATACAGAGCTCCGGCCCCGAGGCAATCTTTAGTAAATGCTGTATAACTCATAAATCCACGGCAATTTGCATAATTAGGTTTAAATCAGAGCCCGAGGCTACGTGACATTGTCCTGAAAGAAGAGCATGTATGTTGAATTTATAAGCTGCAGATTAAAAAAAAAATCGAACAGAATACACGAATGCAGCCAGAGGCTGATTCAGGAAAAAAATGCAATGAAATAGTCACATAAAGAAATGTTATTGCATTAGTCACACAGAGTAACACACACGCACACACACACACACGCACACACACACGCACGCACGCGCTGGCCCATCTTTCACGTGTCAGGCCTGATGATAAATTAATAGCTTTGTATAGTTGAAACCTATTTGCACTCACATTAGACAGGAGCCCCGTCACACGTCTCCGCCAGCCTCCGGGCGTCTGGCTGACCTGGGACCCGCCACAGATTGAAATAAACGGCCCTCCGCTCGACACAAACTCTTCGGAGCAAAGTAAATATATGTTGTCGCTGATTCGCTCGGTCCAGTCTGCGGACCATTACATTACGTCTCCATGTAATTTCCAATTCAAACTCTTCACACTGAACATTTAGTTTGATTGTAGATGGTGAAATGAAACAATGATCAGAATACATTTCATTGGTCTGTTTTTTTTTTTTTTGTGGGGACGGGAAAAAATGTCAGTCACATTTTTTACCCTCCTTATTAAAAATGTAGATAGTATTATTATCATTATAATTACCATTGTTATTATTATTATTATTATTAGTTTTATTATTATTATAGAATACAGTGGGGAACTTTATTTTTGTACATTTACACATCACAATTTTGAACCACTATGAACTATTATCAGCACGGATTTAATGTTTCCTAAAATGAACATGTTGAAATAACAACAACAACAAAGGACCACATAATAAAGCAAAATAATGCAAAACGTAGACAAGCATATGTACAAATTGTATGTATTTTTTTTACTGTTGTAGTAGGCAAATGCTGCATTTTATTTAGGTGAATTAGGTATTAAATATATATTGTATTTTCCCTTGCTGAATGGAACCGACTCTTAATATTCGGCACAGCTCTGTTCACTTTCTTTACACTAAATCGGTTGCGCTGTGGATTAAAAAAAAAAAACACATACTTTTTTTTCTTTGATCAAATAGTAACTGTTACTGTATGTAAAAAGTTTCAAACAAGATATCATATTTTTTCCTGACGGCTTTAAATGCCGCTTAAGTTGGCAAACTAACCGTGGGGGGTAAAAAAAAAAAAAACAGTTTCCAAAAATGTTCGGTTTCGTTTTGCTTAAATATAATCTCACTGGATCTAACGACACACATGAACGCGCTCAGCTAAATACGTCATCTCTTTGAAATCATGAGAAGTCACTGGTAGTTATCTGCTCAGTTATTCTTTGATACAATGATTGGATCTTTTTTCTTTAACGCTTGTATTTCACCTGTTGCCATATCAGTCAATTAGTCTACAACAAACGTTATAATATAAAGTGTTACTAGCGCCGCAACCAGAGAACAGCCCGGTCTGTTTCAAGAGGCCTGGCACCCACAGCAGTCCTTTCTCTCTGCAGACAGCTCGCCGGCCATGCAGCACTACGGGGTGAACGGCTACTCGCTCCACGCCATGAATTCACTGAGCGCCATGTACAACCTTCACCAGCAGGCGGCGCAACAGGCCCAGCACGCCCCTGACTACAGGCCCTCAGTGCACGCCCTCACTCTTGCAGAGAGACTTGCTGGTAAGAATCAGTTGCTCATTTTGTTGCTCAATTTCATCTAATGACATTCAAGGTCCCCATCTATTTTTGCATTAACACACATTTAAAGTGTGTTCCCCCCCCCCCCCCCCTCTACTTAAACGACCCTTTCACCTGTACCTCAATTAAACTGGTCATGTTTCTTGTTTCTCAACGGCTGCACATTTCAAGACATTATCCTTGAGGCCCGGTATGGCTCCCAGCACCGAAAGCAGCGGCGCAGCCGGACAGCCTTCACCGCCCAGCAGCTGGAGGCCCTGGAGAAAACTTTCCAGAAGACCCACTACCCTGATGTGGTGATGCGAGAGCGTCTGGCCATGTGCACCAACCTGCCCGAGGCCCGTGTTCAGGTAAAGAACCTTTTTAAAAGCATTTTCTCCTCCTGTGTACTGTTTGCCTGTTGCTCTCTGAGATGCTCCGCTTGAAGACTTAAAGGTCGTCTTGCATCATTAAAAGTGATAACGGACAGGCGAGGCGTTATGTTACTTATCGGCCTTTTGACTCAAGCCCTGATCCGTCTGTGCATCTGTATCTGGCAGGTCTGGTTCAAGAACCGCCGGGCCAAGTTTCGTAAGAAGCAGCGCAGCCTGCAGAAGGAGCAGCTCCAGAAGCAGAAGGAGGCGTCCGGAGCTGCAGAGGGCTCCACAGAGGACTCCAAGACTGAAATCAACGCCACCGCCACCAACACCACCACCACCGCCGCCACCACCACCACCACATCCACCACCCTGGTTCCCGAGGCCCACACTCCTGCCCCTCCCTCCTCCTCTTCCTCCTGTCACTCAGAGACAGAGAGGCAGGCGGCCGCCCGGCCCCAGCCTGGAGAGATGAGCGTGGAAGTCAACGTCACCTCCCCCGAGCCGTCGGACAGCGAGTCAGCAGCAGAGGATAATGCTGACAGAGAGGAGGACGAAATGAGAGGGGAGACCGGGGTGAAGATCAGGGAGGAGACGCACAGGGAGGGGGGAGCGCAGCCCGGGAGCAGCTCCCCATCCTGCAAACAGCTGAGCCCCACATCAGGTAAAGATATCGCTGTCTCATGAATGCAGATGCTTTTTTTCATTTATAGTCCGATTGTATGCCATATTTAAGAATCCAATCACATTTATGTACAAGATAGTTTTACTGAATTGGTACGTAAACCACACAATTCATTTAAAAACAGGATAAACACAAAAATGTACGAGACATGTCAGTGTGTGTTGAAACATATTAAAGTCCTCCTCTCTCCCCGTCTCTCAGACTCCCCCCTGAGCTCCCCCACCATGCCGTCCTCCAGCAGCGTGACCAGCGGTTTGGCGCCGAGCAACTCCTACGCGTCGTCTCCTCTCAGCCTCTTCCGGCTGCAGGAGCAGTTTCGCCAGCACATGGCGGCCACCAACAACATGGTGCACTA
Organism: Ophiodon elongatus; assembly: GCA_016806645.1. NCBI lineage: Eukaryota > Metazoa > Chordata > Actinopteri > Perciformes > Hexagrammidae > Ophiodon > Ophiodon elongatus. The sequence continues at coordinate 2,356,572 of JACSYO010002145.1, forward strand.
CCCGTCCTTTGAAATGAGCCAGCCGTCCTCTATGCCCTACCTGGGCATGAACGTCAACATGCCGTCCCCGCTGAGCTCGCTGCCCTGCCAGTCCTACTACCAGACCCTGTCGCAGGCCCAGCAGGTATGGAACAGCCCGCTGATGCAGCCGCCACCGGGCAGCCTCTCCGGAAGCCTCAACAGCAAGACCACCAGCATAGAGAACCTCCGTCTGAGGGCCAAGCAGCATGCAGCCTCGCTGGGACTGGACACGCTCCCCAACTGAAGCTCGGGCTGCTCAGTCAAAGTGTTCGCCCTCTAGTCAGGGCCGTACCTATGAATTATGGGCCTTTTCCAATGGAGGTGACTCTGGGCCCCTCTTCACTTTCCCCTTGACCCCTTGACCCCTCATCACTGTCATCAACTGTGTGTATCCATCCAAAGCGCAGACTCATCTCCAAAAACTCATTTGAAAAATGTCAGATTTAAAGTTAAGCGATACTGGCTGCGACCCAATTGGCTAACAACAATAATTCTCCAGTCCTCTGTTCAAAATCTGTCCAAATTTCAAATTTGTTGCTTGTTTTTCTTGCAGTTTTCTAGATTTCAAATAAACCCAGTTTAAAAAACAGAGCAGTGTGACAAACAGTTGAAAAAGATCTTTTAAAGCAGGAACCTCAGTTTGGGGCCCAGGGTTGTCGGCGCATCTGTTCCCCTTCACCTCATCGTCACCGTGTGGGCATGCAGCTCACTGCTGGGAGCACAACAGGACAAGAACAACAGCTCTGAACTCAATGAACTTAATGAAAAAAAAAATAAAACTGGACTGCAGTTGTGACTGAACAGTACTTTTTGCCTGTGGATCTTTGCTTGTATTCGATTCCCCCTGTTCACCAACACAAGCCAACTCTACTAATGCTAGCTGCTCACGATGATTTTAGCCTCCTCTGTGAAGTCAGGGAAGAACAGTTTTGAACTACAGCGCTGATTCCAGGACAGATATAAGATATTAAAATGTTCTATAATTCAAACCCCTGAATGTGAACTATGCATGCGTGCACCCCTCTGAAGCATGGCTTACAGCCGCAAAACACAGAATGAAGGCGCATCTGATCAGAAGTAAAGCTCAGATCGCTCACTATAATCCCCCACCAACTGTATTTCTTTGTAGATGACACATGACTCTCCTTGTTTAAAGTTACAGCACTCAGCAGAATCCATTGAGCGTTGTAAATATCCTTCAATGTTCGCCTGCATCTGCCTGGCTAAAGACTAACTCCGTGTCTCCTTTTGTGTGAAGGATGCGAGAGGAAACGTTTGGTGTATTTTTCAATTGCGGCTTTAAACAAAGGACCTACAGCAGCAATGAAATAAAGGAGAATCTGCGCAGGAGGCACAGCGACAAATAAATATGAACCCAGCCGACATATGTTTTTGTTAACTCGGGTGCCAGACTGATCTCGACCACTTTTTCTGGGCCACTGGTTTCAGCAGAAAGAAGCACAGGCCCATTCTCTATGTATTATATCATTGTAGATTAAAGACATGTATTTCTCAATCGTTTAAAATGTAAGTAATTTATCTGTTTAATGCAAGGGAATAAATCACACATAAGAATGACTCATTTTCTCAATTTCATCGGTTGGAAATATAAGATTAAAATATTTGCTCATACTGACTCACATTGCGCCTTTTTGACATTTTCCAAAGCAAAAAGGGAGCTGTATTCTAAAACAATGACTCAAGAAATTAACAAACGGAGGAAAAGAAAACGGTTATTAAAAATATTTAAAAAACAAAACAGGAGTCAATCTTTCTTGAATGAAAGTCCTAAGTTTAGATACGTAGGTTGAATTGAGAAAATAGACACTGTATGAATGTCATAAAAAAAAAAACACACACATATTTTCTCAATAGAAGTTTTTCAGAAGTCAGAACACCACCAGGCAAGATCATTTAGATTATGAACTGGAAATAATCACACAGCAGGACATCCAAACAACACGTGAACAGGCACAAAAACATGCACTCACATAAAGGTTTTTTAAAAAAAAAAAAAAACACTGAAAAACATTTTCTAAAAGTTTCTCCTTTGAGAGGAAGTTTGCAACAAGAGAGGGATTAGTTTAGGTGCAGAATCCAGCTCTTCTTCCCGGATGGCTGACAGCACTGAGAGGGACCGACAGGAAACTAAATCTTAATAAACAGTTTAGATTTCCACACACATTACCTTCAACCCTTTATAGTGAAAAAAATTAAGTTTGGTTAACATGTTCCCCTGAAGACACCTTGATGAACCGTAAATAATTTAGACACAGGAGGTCTACCATGCTCGACGCTGAGGTTTACACACCACATAGGGGAGAACCTGCCACTTGTTCACTCAGTGCAGAATAACTAATCCTAAATGAAATGACTGAAGCACAGTGTCAGGCTCTAAAGAGTCTCCAATCCACCACCCACCCTCCCACCCACCCTTCACTCTCTCTCTCTCTCTCTCTGCAGCGCCCCTCTTCCCCCACCCTGTCAGCCGAGGTTTGGCTGCACCGAAACAGAATGCTTTGCCATAAGAAGATTACCTTTGGTTGGGATATCGATGGATTAAGTAAGAATAGAATGAGATAAAATGGGACTGAAAGGGTTCCTGGAGTCAGCGAAGTTCAGACACCTGTTTTTTTTTTTTCCCCTGGTCTTTTCCCGCTTTCTCGCTCCATGACCGTAAAGATTATATCACTGTCTTACAGGAGAAAAGGAGGTGAGAGGGGTGGGTGGTTTAGGATGGGGCAGGTTACAGTGCATACAAATAATTTCAGGGCTGCAAAGACGCCCTCAGGGCTTTTTTTCCTCTTTTTTTTTTTTTCTCCAACCATACTCAAGCATACTAAATATGTGGTCAATTTGTCTTGAACGTCTTGGTTTTGTGTGCTCGTAAAGATCATATTGGTGTAAGTTAATGGGAATTCTGTGTTTGTGTGAGTGTGTGTGAGAAAGTGTGTGTGAGTGTGTCTATGGCAGCTAAGCCGCTGAAGGTTTCCAGGAGCTCTTTGATGTGTATCTCGGCAATGCGCTATTAGAGGGATTTTCCTAGTTGACAGCTCAGAGAATGTGTGGAGGAATTGCGATGCCAGCGGGCTAAAAGAATGCTGGAAACAGGATTAGGATCATATTCTGGCAGCTCCTGTCACTTCATCAATGGGCTAAGGTTTCCTCAGTGACAGCCCTCCTTCTCTGCCCGGCTAAAACCTTTAGTGGGACCATAAAAGGGGTGAGAGAGGGGAAAAAACAATGATTGAATGGTGTGCTATGATTTCTGTGCTGCTGGGTTTGCTCGGAGGGCTTTGTGTTGGGAGGTCTGAGGGGGGACGGCGTTGATTTGGAGGGAGGGGCAGGTCGCGGTGATGAGAAAAAAGGGGTCTATTTTTTGGCGGGGAGAGGGGGGTTCTTTTTTTTTTGGAAGTTTTACACCCAAATCCCCATGGCAGTGCATGTGGAGGGGTTTTACATTGATGCTAGCGGACAGGGACAGCAGCTGTGTGTGACAGCAGCAGCAGCAGGTGGGGAGGAAAGGGAGAAGGCCGTTTCCTGAATATTTAGGATCCAGTTTGTCTGTATGAGCCCTACCTGTCTTCACCGAGTGAGACCTCTTTCACATAATGACAGCACGTCACTTAGGAGTGCCAACTATTCTTGTAGGCTCATTTGAGGACATGGTGGCTCTCTGTTGTGATTAGTTTATCTTATTTCATTGAAGGATTATTCATGCAATATTTGTTTTATTGTGGACAAATCCCATTTAAAAGACCAAAAACAATAATTGATCTTGTTAACAAGTATTCTCTGTGTAGCCAAAGCCTGTTATAGCGTATTATTCTGTGTCATAGACTAACACTGTTGTCTAAAAACTATTAAAAACACATTGCGATTAACATGGTTGTGTATTTTGAGTCAATCCCACATACACCGTCCTGCTGCCGTCACTAAAGCACCACGTGTGTATTCATCCGGAGCTGAAAATAGTTTCAACAAATGCACTATATTTTTCTTCCTGTTTGAGTAATAAATAGGAAAGCCCAGCTGCTTTAGGAATTCACTTAACTATTTTTACAAATCAAAGTATATAACTTTGTTCTCAAGCAAAAAGAGATCATTTGTACCTCTGTTTAATCGCAAGCCATTTTCCATCTGCAGGATAAACACAACTATCTAACAAGAAAAATGTACACGTGGATTTATCATAGGTAAAGTGCATTTCTCATTTTTATCAAATGTGAAAAAAATGCCATGTCCAAATTTCATAATGGCACATGAGGTTTTCGAATAAATGATAAATTCAACAAAAACTCTGCACGTATGATTTTTAGACATTTTAAGACGTTGTGAAACTATGTTTCAAATGTGATGCATTTACATAGAAGCATATATGGTTTTCAGACATTTTACATATGAAATATCATATCTCACAATATTCCACATGTGAATATACGTATTTTACAGCAGACCAGACCTCTGGCTGCACACATTTAGTATTTTCTTTATTTTGCTTTCGTGGCTTTAGCCCTGCTGGATCAGCCTCTTTACACATATCACTCGCCATGTTCAGGTGAGTCATTTGTGCTCTAAGCTGAATATTTTGAGAGGATTTCGGGGTGCACCTTCTATATTTGGACCAGAGGTTGTGTTGCAGAGCAGTTGTTCAGTGGGCTTATGGGGTGGTCTCTGCCGTGCATCTTGGACCAACTGTCTCCATGTTGCTACCAAAACCCCTTCCCCCAAGAGTGTAACTCCACACTTTGCTCACCCATGTGAAACAATACTTTCACAATACCACAGGAGTTTGATTGTTGGCGACAAGTTATATAATGCCAGGAATTACAGGCTAGCATGCAAATGCTAAATCCTCCTCTCTTTCTCCTGAGAAGTGGATGAGACGGACTATATCTGCAGGCTTCACTCTGGCTCCCCAGCTTTGTGCTACAGAGACGTTCTCCTTTCTCCCCCTGACTTGGGTGATAATCCTGACACGCACTGTCTGCATTTTTTACTGTACGTGTTTAAGCGCATTTGCAGAGCATTTATCTCTCCAATGTAAACCAATTTGGCTATAAGGGCCTTGGGCCAAGCAAGGCGCTGGAGGGAAGAAAGGAAAACTCAAACCTAGCAGATGTGCAGAGAAGGGAGGATGGGAGAGCTGGCGAGGACGCGGGGGTTGATGAACAACTGAATGCAGCAAAAAAGGGGGAAGCGGAACCGCATGGGAGAAAAAGAGTGTCCCTTGTCCGAAGGGTAAGCTTTTGAAACTTGGGATAGGGGCCTTTAAAGCCGATAGAACGTGGATCACTGAATTGTTGAGTCACAGAATCTGCGAAAATCATACGGAGCTCCAAGTTAATCCCGTCATAGTGAAATCGGTGGGCATACTTTTGGGATCCCAGCCTCTTCTGAAGAAATTTGGAGCCTGCTGTATTGACAGAGCTGCTGTTTGATACCGCCTATACACCTGTATCAGCTGTCTGTTAATCTGCCTTCCCCTCCTCCCACTAGTCCTCCACAGCACGTCGCCTCTGCTGGTAGTAATGGCTGATGAAATGGACCAAAGACCTAAAAGCTGCCAATCTTGCTGCTTCTTGATGTCTCCTGTAAGTGGCTCCGGTTGCAGTTCTGAACTTGTCACTTTGATCATCTGAAAGGCAGGAGCCCAGCTGTGTCAAACATTACTACCTGCAATTCTGTGGAGCCATAAAGACTATGGACTCCTTGGTCCCTGAAATGGGACATTAAGACAGAATCATCCGAGTTTAGTTGGGGCGATAGCAAGGTGTTTTATTTGCTGGCACACAGGCAGGGTCTGAATGTGTTTGGATGGCTTTTAAAGTACCTGATCTTATAGCCTAAGGTTCCTGTAAATGAGGTGTTTGCTGCTCTTATCAATGAGACGTTACATGAGAAGAGCACCTTGGCCTGACAGGATTGTTGGGTGGTTCTGTGGTATGATTACAACAGGCTGAGCTTTGGCCATGTGCCCTTTACATCTAACTTCCCAAACTCTTTCATTAAACTGTATACATTTTCTGAGTTTAAATCCTGGATTACATTTTCAGCACCATGGCTACACCATAACATTCACAAAGTTTGCTTACGGGTAATGATTATACTAATAAAACTTCTTATCACGTAACATCAGTAAATGGTAAAAAAGGACCTGGAGCTCAAAGTTGTAAAGGTTTGAATAACTGGGTGTTGATTCTGAGTGGGATCAACAGTACTAGTGACGCTTTCACATTACAAGGAGACAATTTATTTAATGTCGACATCGCTAATGTAACTTTAAACACTTCAGTTCGCTGTAGCACGGCCATAAATTATGAAGAGTTTGATGTGACTATAACAATTATAGAGGGCTTTCATCTGTAGCTTTTTTTGTTGCAACTTACTGAATGTCCCTATAGAATAGCAGCAATGGATTTGAAACAATACCTCGAGCAAATGTTCCAGCAAATATCAAAACATAATTTTGGATCTATTATGTTACAGGTGGATATGCACACACGCCCAAATATACAGTAGACTAATGTAAGTATGTACAAATTTAACTATCAATATGTAGACGTGGCTAACTGTCTTCTGTCGTTTGTTAAATATGCCTTTTTCTCCACAGGGAACATTTTGACATGTCACAACAAGGAAAGCACAGGCGTTAATAAAAACATTAACGATGGCTCTGTTCTGTTCAAGTGTCCCACTACGTTGTGACAGTGTGGCAATGAGCCAGCATGCACGATATGAGAACCCATTTATATTTACATTAATCAACATTTATTAAAATGTATATTTTGTGTTGGCTGAAACTGACCGACTTTGATCTTGTCCTTTGACCCAAGCAGCAAAAATTAAGAATATCACATTTTCATGACAGCCTGACATGTTTTACACATTTAAAGTCATGTGAATGTGTTTTATGCTAGTATCGTGTATCACCATTGTTTCTTTTAAATATGGGCATTGCATTTGGCAGACTGATAGTGTTTTGCACTTTATCGCTTGTGCTTTGATCATCTGTGATGTTTTGTAAGTGCTACAGTGTATTAATAACGTTTAAATTGATTTTGATATGTGATATAATACACACGACTGCCAATATTGTAATTGGTAAATGTACTGAATGGGGCAATTTAAAGACTGACTTTGTGCATGTGTGTGTGTGTGTGTGTGTGTCATTGCTTCTGTCTCAGCTCCTGAGGGATTTATGAACAATGTCAAGTTCCCTCTGAAGACCTGAGTCTCTTCACTGCCTCTTAAAGCTTAATGCTCCCTGACTGAGTGGCACAGCGAGAGCCACACTCTCTCTCTCTCTCTCTCTATGTGCCACAGATAATGCTAAGAACAACCTCTCAATTCCAGCTCCCCTCCTCGTCTAATGTGCCCTCCTTCCTCTACCGCACGCACACGGCCATTTCCATTCAATGAGACAGCAGTGCAAACGTGGGCGATTGTAATGGAAAACACTAACATTGTCCCTAATGGTTTCCCATCCCAGGAGAGTTTTAAAACATATGTAAATTTATGTAAACCCAACAGAAACACATATTTACAATAGCACGGGGTAATCACAATATGACGACATGGTGCGCTGGCCTTGTAGATGGAGGCGCCATGTGTCATTAGTCACCTTTATCTCTTTTCTGTTTCCTGTTAAGGCATCAGTGTAACAATCACTCACAATAGGAATGAAAATGATCAGCGCTCATCTCTGGCACAGTGATGGAGAGGGAGAGGTGGAGGATGACGATAAAGAAGGTAAAGAAAGAGATTGCGTGGCCTCACAGCTGCTGGAGGCCTTGAAGGTGCATCACACTTTATAAAGTCAGTTCGGTAAATATTCAACAACGACAACATGTTAGCTGAACAGGTTTTAAAAGCTGCAAATATCAACAAAAAAAATGGTACATCACAAAAGGCGTCCTGATGAAGCACGATCACGACTTGTACTAACTCCTGACAACAAATTGCCACATTTCTATTGTGGAAACAAATAACAGCAGCGGCTCCTCCATCAGAAATCAATAACTTTATTTCATTCTTGGTCATCATATCACAGATGACGTAAATCCTAATTTTCAACATTATTTTTATTATTGTGAATTCAATTTCTTCTAAAGCATGTAGTGTCTGTTCACGCTATATTGCATGAAATATTAAACAAAGCAAGCAGTAGAAAAACAAAACAAGGACTTGGCATATTTCACACCTTCCAATGTCCAAGCAGGATGCTGAGTTTCACAAAAACGAAACATAATGATCATCTAATCACAGTAATGTCAGTTAGACTCATAATTTTAAAGCAACATGTTTATTTAAAAGTTAAACGTTTATGTTGTACACTACAAATGAAACAATGATAATTGAATTTTGTTCATGAAAGAATTAAACAAAGACAGAGTGAATCTTCCCAATCAGTTAACATGAATATTACGTTCAACAGTTTCATAGTTCAAATGTATTAAATCTGTGTTATGGCCATAAAAAAAATTAAAAAATTTTTTTTCAAATACTCAACTACATTTTCTAGAGAAATCTTAAATTTGTGTTAACTTTAACTGTTTAAAGCCAATTCATCCTTGAGCCCCTGAAGTGAGCAGCCCTACCTGTGGCCCCCAGGCTTTACTTTCTGCTCTGTTTGACCAGTTGTTCCACCTCCTTCATGAAGCGCAGGCAGAGCTCATCCTGCCACGGCAGGGCGACACACTGCACCGCTATGGGCAGACCCTCGCCTCCAGTGACAGCCTTCAACACAAACGCAACATCCAGTCAGTAAACAGTCGGCAACAACAAGCACCACAGTCTTCTGCCTCCATCTACTGACCAGCTGTGGAACTACGGTTATAAGAAAGACGCCTAAATGGCCAGAGACTGGAGTTCAGGGACTGGGCCAGAAGGGTGGCATGTGCCACTTAACTCATTATCTGGCTGCTTGGAGTTACAAATAGCAGCAATCTACTGATAGCATTTGATATTAGAATATAAAAAAATATCTGAAGTTGTTTATTGGCATTAATTCACTATACTGAAACATTATTTACACTTTACAATTGCCAAGAAAAAAAAAGTGAGTCGTGAGGGATGGCGGGGTGGGAGTTCAACTGACAAAATAGGCTCAAAATCTCTGTCTAAAACTAAACTTGTCTAAACTTTAAAAAACGTATCTAAAAGTTTCACAATGATATTATTTTTTCGGGCTGTATCATACTAACTACCGTATTGTATCATTTGGTATCGGTGAGTGTTTCTTACCTCTTTGAACAACTTGTCCCAGCGGTCATTAAAAATGCCCTTATAGTGTCTGAGTTCCTCCTCATCCTCTGCCGTCACCGTGGAAACAGGAACAACGCCGGCGGGAAAGGTGAGGAGATTGTAAAGTATCGTGTAAGAGGCGGCACCTGGAAGTACAGAGAATAGCGACAGGTTATTCAGTGTCTGACACTGGGTTTGATGCAGTTCTGGACAATAATCATGAGTATGATCCAGGTAGATTGCTCCCTAGCTCTTTGGCTACAACAGTTCAGTTTTTAAATGGTAATAACAGCCATCCATGATTCACAGAAACTATCAGCAAAGACAGAACATCTCTAAACAATACTAATAAAATATAGAAAACGGATGGATACTATGAGATTTTGTAATTCTTTCAAATCATTCACAATGCCTTATCAGGTAAGACAGACAGACAGACAGACAGACAGACAGACAGACAGACAGACAGACAGACAGACAGACAGACAGACAGACACTTTCCGTACTGATGAGCTTGCCGCAGTAGAATAAGTTGAAGGCTGGTCCGATCACAGGGCACAGCAGCACGTCTATGTTGAGTCTTCTCCACTCCGACACAGTTTCATGAATGTAGTCCTTATGAAAACACAAGAGAATTCAATGTCCCCAATGCATGCGTTCCATCATGCATAAGCATGCTGAGCTGACAACTAACAGTACCTCGGCAGCGGCGTGCTGCTTCCACAGATCTTGAATAGATCTAAAAACAAGGCAGAGAAAGAATCAGTCTACGTTTTGTGTATTGCATGCAATGTGTGAGCAACAAAACAAAACAACTTTCTCACCTAACTCCACAGATTGCACTGATGCTGTCGGCGATGCGAGGAGACTGCCAAAAACAAGCAAGACTTAAAACATACTGAGTGTTCAGTGACACAGGAACCGTTTTATAAAAGAACTACAGAGGAAGTATTCAAACCAATATCGTACTCACTGAGAAGACTTCTATTTTCTTTAGTCTGTATTTATTTATTTATGTCTGTCACAGAAGGAGGGAACTCACCAGGGGCTTGAGGAGGAATGAGAGGGTTTTCTTCAACCACTTAGGAAGATAGTAAGGTAGAACCTGTGGTCTGAGACAAGGGTCCAGAGGGCCCACCTTCCTTAAATAGATACAATAAGGGATCAGAACAATCTGTTCAAAGGGATTATAATATGGTCAAAACATTTCACTCAAAGGCTACTGGAGTTGAAATATTAGACATTTTATATACATTTAATAAACTATGTGTTCCCACGGCTTCACAAGGCCTCTCGCAATTATTACATGATCGCCTTGTCGCAACTATTTGAGATGACTGCGCTGTTTGAGGTTTGACTGGTGCTCTTTTAATTAGTTAATCTTGTCGCGCCAATTATTTATCTCGATGCGCTCATATCAGATAACAATTATCACCACTTGTGTTGCGTGGGCAAAGTGTCCTATGTTTTGCACTACAGTTCTAAAAACACTTCAGTTACACACAATTATCAAATTTATTTGGTAATTAACAAGGACTACACTGATTAAATAACAGGCATCTTAAAAGGGAACTTCAACTCACAGTTTTTCAATCAGGCTGGCACCTCCGTCTGCTAGGACACCCTTCATAATAAGTTCATATAGAGCGTAATTGAGGTTCACAGGACTGCAGGGCACCAACTACAGGCACAAATGACAGAGAGGGAAAAAAGTAACTGTATTAAACACAAAAGCTCATATCACATGTTTTATGTGGCCGCAGATCATACAGTGTGTGTGTGTCTTACAGTGTGCCCTGCTTGCTCCAACAGAGCTTTGACCTCTCTCATGGCTCGGGTCATGCTTGGAGACGGTTGTGTGTAGCCGTCGGTTTCTTGGTAACCGATCCTGAGAGGTTTGGAGCTCTGGTAAATCTGAGGACAAGACATTTCCATTCAGTCAGATCAGTAGGGGGACATCTGCGTGGAAACGCACATAAGCGGTTTCATTTTTTTGTACATAACTAGGAAATATTTGTGGAAAGGAAGCTTTTCTGTTTATCTTCAGGCTTTAGCTAAGTTCACCTTATCTGTTAAGGCACCTAAAGGAATGGGTGAACTGCTACGGATGATGAACTATAAGTTTAATTTGTGATCTACTCATGGTCCTTTTAAATCCAACTAGTTAGAGTCAGTGTGTCCACAAACTCAGTGCTTTGTTTGCTGACAGAGGGCCAATTATTTATTTTTTTTTAAATCACAACGAGAATCAATACAAACATGAATAATAATGTTCCTTTATGTTGCCCCTGCACATTGTACAGGTGAATCCAACTAATTATAGCGCACATTCCCCCAGAGTGAACATTTTGTAAACAGGCTGCAAAACCTATGGGAGTTTTCACCAGTTTCCTTCCCTCACTCATTGGAAGACGAGACAATATTATGAAGCACACAAACATCTCTGGTAGCTAGAAGGTAAACTTCAGTTTTTGACAGAAAACTGGTATAATAAGTCATTCCAGATTTCACAGCTGTCGAAAAGGAAATGCATCTTTGATCTCAAAGTCATCACTGTGCATCCATAAAGTGATGTGTTCGGCCAAGCTAAACACATCACTGTGCATCCATAAAGTGATGTGTTCGGCCAAGCTAAACACAAGAGCAGCCTCCCCTTTCCTGTGGCGATTTTCCACAAGACCTTTGAACCTCTCTGAAGGGACTTGTTCCCATTCAGCCATGACAGCATTAGTGATTTGGTTTGCTTAAGTTAGTGATACGGTTCACGTTTGTCCCAAAGTGTTTGCTGGGGTTGAGGTCAGAGCTGGGGCTGAATGATTTTGAAAACAATATCTAATTGCGATTACTTTGATAAGTAAAGTAATATATACTTATTGTAAGTTGCTTTGGATAAAAGTGGCAGCTAAATGAAATGAAATGTAATATAGCAATTTTACCCCTTTTTCGAGGGAATGATATTTTACATCATTATTCACACTTTCATTTAAAATAGTATTCGAATGACTATGTTGGAAAACAAAGACATTCTCTTCAGTCTGTACAGAAGGATGTGGAGACCAGGATATCTCTGCAGCATGACAATATTTAATTTAAAATGATATTTTGACACATTTTGCCTTTAACAACTATTGTGCCTCTTGCGATTTGAAAATTTAAAAACACCTCTTTATGGACACAACTTTGCACACAGCAAAGTGTGATGTTGAGATGACCTTGAGATGTGGGACACGGCCTTATCTCACCTGCAGCCTGTTCAAAATGCAGTAGCAGGACTCTTATCAGTGCCGAAGACATATCTCCCCTGCTCTGACCTCTCTTCAGTGGCTATCAGTGACGTGAACTGAATGGATTATAGGATTCTTTTATTTGCTTTTAAGAACTGCATGTACTAGCACCAGGCTACATCTCGGATCCCCTATTCCACCTCCCGACTCCTCAGATCTGATAACCGATCACTGCTCCATGAACCAGAAACCAAAGGTGATCAAGCATTTCCAGTTGTTGGCTCTAAATTGTGGAATAGTTTTCACTAGCAATTGAATGTTCCCTCTCCATTAATACCTTTAAAAAACATATTTTCTTTAGCCGATTAATTACCATCATGAAGACATGCATGATCACACTGTGGTTTATATTTGTTGTTTGTGCAATACTGTTGTGCTATGATTTTATCAAGATATGCTTTTATTAACTTACTTAGAGTCTCTTAATTATGTCTACGTCTTTTTTTTGATCATTCCTGTTTTTTATTTAATCTCTTGGTGAAGCACTTTCGTCAACGTTTGTTGTTTTTAAATGTGCTCTATAAATAAAATTTACTTGAAATATCATTGTATGCTGTAACATTACCCCTCAACACTTATTTGCCTTCTTACCGTGAGATGAGAATATTGATATCTCTCTCAAGTGTGTGCAAATGCTAAATATGTAGCTGAAGCCAAGGGCTAGTTAGCATAGAGACTGGAAACAGCAAGATTGGCTCCGACCATTGGAAACAAAATCCGCTTACCACCAAAAGCTAAAGCTCACAAATAAACACGTTACATCTCCTTTGATTAACCTGTCCCAAAAAACAAAGCGTAAAAAAACACAATTCGCATTTTTAGTTATGTGCCGGACTTTTTCTTACCTGAAGAGACAGTCTGGTGCATAATCCCCCTGAAAACATTTAACTTTTTTTTTTTTGTAGTGGACACACCTGCATATTGAAAGGAACGGGTGGAACAGTGGGGTCCAAAGAAAACATGTGGTCACAAAGCAAAGCCTGCATACCCAGAGCCAGACTGTCCACATCCCTCGCCATGGGTCCGGGACATGACGGCACTAATTTCATTAGAAACAAAAGAAAAAGGTGACCACGTTTTTCAGACACCACATTCAGTATGCAGGCAATGATGATACACCTGGAACTTACCTGATTTCATCCCTCGATAAATAGGGCTCAAACCCCGTGAACTAACAAGACACAAAGAAATCCTCTAAAATAAATAAAATATTAACATTGAAGCACAACATGCAATGACTGTGCATTAACTATCTAAATTAGCGACTGAAGCGGAGGTTCTCACCTCAGCCGACCTGCAGTTGGCTTTAAGCCACAGATTCCGCAAAAGGAGGCAGGAATACGGATGCTACCCCCCACGTCACTGCCGAACCCAAGCACGGAGCCTCCGCCCCCGACGAGAGCCCCCTCCCCGCCGGACGAGCCCCCGCAGGTCTTCTGGAGGTTGTGGGGGTTCACGGTCTGCCCATAGATGACGTTACCGCAGTCATAACTAAGAGATAAAAAAATTAACTAATTTAATTGGGCACTCTATTGTGTCGCAGGTTAACTTGCCGATAGTTTCTTTGAGAAATGATTTACTTTAATAGCGCTTGGGGCAAGTTGGTCTTCACAAAGGGAATAGCTCCCTGTCTCTTCAGAACTTCCACTATCACGCTGTCCTTCTCGGCAGGCTGCTCCAGCTTCACGACGACGCCGCAAGAACTGTCGTGATTCTGTTGGTGTAAAATAAACAAAGAAAAAATTAAATACATAAACCATGATGTCTTAAATAAGAACAACCTGTCATGAACTGCACCCACATTTTGTGTCTCCCATCTGGTCACTGATATGTGAAACTTAGATCGAAAAAGTTTTGTCTCCTCTGACATAATTCTTAATCTCATTACTTATCAACATTATGAGAGTCATAACACAATATGCCTTATTGTAGTACGTTCATGCTGCCGTTACGTGCCCCCCTCCTCCTCCCCATCACCGCCCACTTTTCCTAAGCTTTATCATCTCGTGTATCTTGCTGCTATCCATCTATCTAAAGATGCAGGCAATAAACAACTATAAAATACCTTGTATGCGTAGTTTTCTTTGATGCTAACTGGAACTCCATACAAGAGACCTTCCTTCTTGGAAGCAACAGTTTTCAGCTGGTCAAAGCTCTCCAACAAGATCCCTGTGCAGCAATTCAGATCCTTGTTTACATCCAGAGTCTGTAGCGGGGAAAAGAAACAAGAAAAACAGCACAGGCGGGTTTGTATGAATGACGTTCCTCCAAAATCCTGGTTTAGTAGAAAAAAAAAGAAAAAAGTAAGAAAAGTACATGTGATTAGATCAATATTTACTATGAGACTTAAGTCCCTTGTAGAGTTAATGATTCATTCATTTCTGTGATGATGACCTTAATATAACACTGCTCTATAGAGTATATAGGTTAAAAAAAACAGAATATTTATATACATGATTGTTCTGCAATATATGTGAGAAATTATTGGAGTTGTTTGGGTTTTGAACCTTTTCCATGTAAGAGTAAAACACGTCCTCAGGGCTCAGCAAGCCTTCCTGCAGGCTGTTTGTCAACTCAGACAGAGACATCGCCAAGATGAGAGTAGAGTCGGTCGCTGGATGCTGGAGGGGACACACACACACGCGCGCACACGCACGGAAAATGAATTCACGCACGCAATAATCCCTTTTCAAAATTAGCTGAAAGTTCTACACAGATGAGAAACATAGGGAGGCAACAAACTATTATTTTTGATTAAATGGAAATAGTGACAATAGTCAGTCCTAAAAGGAAACAAAAGGGAAATGTGGACAAAACCAAAGATGGCAATCGGAACCGGCGAAAACAGGTTTAGAAGAAGACGTTTAAATAATGTTGTTTCTTTTGTGTTCATGTGTACCTTTCTTCTTCTTTTTTCTTTTTCAGTTAAACACGTAGTAAAAATCTGGCAGGATGAATGGAACAAGCGACGAAACTGATAACTTTCATAACTTCAATACTGGCCATAAAGTTATAAAAGAAAAACTTTAAACAGACCAGCAAGAATAAAAAATACTTGTGTGGAAGCAGGGGTGACTCTTTTCACAGCAGACATTTCAACTCGTCAAAGTATGACTGATACTTTACGTCACTCTAATATGTGTGCAGTATTGAGCTTTCTCATTTGAGAATAATAAATGTAGCAATACATCATCTATTAAAAGCAACAGGTTATTGGTGAGCGCCGCCATCTGTTATGTCAAGTCAAGTCAAAAAAAGCCTGCGATGAGAATAGTCAATGGCAGATACGCAAAGCTCGTAAACGTGTTGACAACCAATGACGTCATTTGAAATTCACGTCAAAAACTGATGCACGTGTAAGTCTGAATTAAAAAGAAACACTTAAAAAAAAAAAAAAAGTGTGCGATAACTTTCCCTCCAAACAGGCCGTCGAGTCTCAACTCCTCACCGACTTCTTGTACTGCTGCACGGCGTGCTCCGCCCGCTGCAGGCCGTCGGCTCTCCGGTTCCTGGCTCTCTGCATCTTCTCCTTCACCTTCTGGTGCCTGTAGACCTTCTGCACCAGCACCAGCAGAGCTCCCACCCCGGCGCCCGTCAGCAGTGCCGTCCGGCTGTCGAGCCGCATTCCCTGCAGGAACTGTTTCACGTTGTCCATGACTTCCCTCCGTTCCGTCTTCTTCGCTCGAATTACAGCAATGCCCGTCGACAAAACTGGAGCTTTAAAATAAGCAGACGGGTGTGGTTAAACGATGCATTACCGGCCGTGATGGTTGGATGTAATAGGGCGACACAGTCAACAGATGGGTGCGGCTTGCTGGTTACATATTCATAGAGGAGTTCAGCTCGAGTGGCCGAACTACCGCGGAAGGACAAACCCGGATTGAAGGTTGTTTTTTTCCCTCCCTCAGTTGCATTGTAGAGGGCGCTAGCGCTGCCTCGAGGGAGACATTTTATCTGAACAATCCAAAAAAGTTTTGTTGTGTTTTATTCTAAAATGCTCCACATTCCTCAACTGGCAGACCAGTGTATGTGGGAGGATTTCTCTCATTTTTATAAATCCATAAAAAAAAAAGAAGAAAAAAAAGAGGCAGGGATGAGTAGTTTTACAGGCCACACTTTATTTCGTCACTCATTTCAAATTTTTATTTGACACTATAAAGTTTCAGGTGCCTCGGGATGTCAGGTTGAGGTCAGGCTGCAAAGTTCAACCAGATGCAAAACAGGCCAACAGATAGCCACACTTTGATCAATTGTGTTTATTTTTTATAGTTGCATAATTTGTTCCCACTTGTAGTGAAGCATCTCCAGTGACATTTTTTTCAGGATTTGAGCAAAATAAATGTTGCAATTTTTTTTTATACTTTAAAAAGCTTCCCTTGTGTAATAATCCCATACACACCACTTACCGATTAAGCATTTTTTTTTTTTAAACTGGCTATAAATTATGATGAGGCATTCATAGCAAAAGGTCCTTACAACTTAATATAAACGTTATCTCTGCGGGAATCCATTTATAGAGTTCAGCATGACAATCAATGTTTACCAAGTTGTACTGATATGCAAGGCAAGGCAAGTTTATTTGTATAGCACATTTCAACAAGGCAATTCAAAGTGCTTCACATAAAACCATTAAAGGCATCAAAACATAATGCAAAAAAAAAGATTTATAAACAATTAAGAACATTCATTTAAACATTAAAAACAACATTAAAAACAGTAGGTCAAACATTAAAAAGCTAAAAAAATAGAATAAAAGTTGCAGTGCAATTTAATAAATAAAATATAGTAATGAGATGCAGAAATTGATTAAGATCCTTGAATCTGGTTCAATTAAAGGCAACAGCAAACAGAAGAGTTTTCAATCTGGATTTAAAGGAGTTTAGGGTCTCCGCAGACCTGCAGGGACTTTGTTCCAGATATGTGGAGCAGAAAAACTGAACGCTGCTTCTCCATGTTTAGTTCTGACTCTTGGAACAGAAAGTAGACCAGTTCCAGATGACCTCAGGGGTCGGGATGGTTCATAAGGTAGCAGCATATCAGAAATGTATTTAGGCCCTAAACCATTCAGTGCTTTATAAGCCAACAGATTTTTAAAATCAATTCTTTGTTGGACAGGAAGCCAGTGCAAAGACCTCAGAACTGGAGTGATGTGATCCACTTTCTTGGTCTTAGTGAGGACTCGAGCTGCAGTTTTCTGATTTACTTTTTACAGAGACCTGTAAACACACCGTTACAGTAGTCGAGTCTACTGAAGATAAATACATGGACAAGTTTTTCCAAATCATGTTGAGACATAAATCCTCTAATCCTTGATATATTCTTCAGGTAATTGGCTGATTTTGTAATTGTCTTGATATGGCTGTTCAGGTTGAGTTCTGAATCCATAAATACACCTAGATTTCTGGCTTGGTTTGTGGCTTTTAACATCAGTGATTGAAGCTGAGCGCTGACTTTCAATCGTTTGTCCTTGGTACCAAAAACAATTACTTTTGTTTTATCTTTATTTAATTGAAGAAAATTCTGGCACATCCAGTTGTTGATTTGTTCAATGCATTTACTCAGCCCTTGTATGGGATTATAGTCCCCTGGTGATATAGTTATGTAGATTTGTGTGTCTTCTGCATAATTATGATAACACACTTTGTTGTTTTCCATAATCTGAGCCAGTGGAAGCATGTAGATGTTGAACAGAAGAGGCCCCAGTGTTGAACCTTGGGAAACACGTCACCCTAGTCAGCTCTGATGTGTAATTACAGATAGACACAAAATATTCTCGGTCCTTAAAGTGCTGCGCCAGAGTCCTACCCAAACCTTTAGTCTGTTTAGTAGTATGTCATGATCGACCGTGTTGAATGCAGCACTGAGATCCAGTAACACTAAGACTGAGATTCTGCCACTGTCTGTGTTTAAGTTGATGTTGTTGAAAACTTTAACAAGAGCAGTTTCAGTACCGTGGTGCTGTCGAAAGCCAGACTGGAAGTTCAAAAGTTATTTACGGCCAAAAAGTTGTTCAACTGTTGAAAAATCCCCTTTTTACTTAAAAATGGGAGGTTTGATATTGGCCTATAATTTGTCATTGTTGCGGGGTCTAAACTAGCCTTCTTTAGGAGTGGTTTAATAACTGCAGTTTTTGGGGCTTGTGGGAAAACACCTGAGAGGAGTGAGGTGTTTACAATTTGTAGAAGATCAGTGGTCATGCAGTGTGAAATATTTTTGAAAAAGTGTGTCGGTAGAATATCCAAGCAGCAGGAGGATGACTTCAGATGTTGTATAATGTCTTCTAGGCTTCTTTGGTTGATTGAATGAAATTGTGTCATGATATTTGAATGGATGTTATTTAAAGATGGGGACAACACATAACCTGTGATTGGTGTGGAGGCACCGACTGCTTGTCTAATTTTCTGAATTTTGGCAAATTGATTGCATGCCAAGGTGGATTGGAGCTCAGCAGTCATAGTCAAAACATAAACTTGTGACACCAGGTAAGGTTTTCAAGCCATCCACTTTAATGAAATGTTGACTCAGACTACCTTGTTAAATACTTATACAGCTACAGATACAGTAATGTGTACATTTAAAGTTACAACATACAGCAGATCCACATATGGATGTATTTAATACAATGTTCTCCTCATAACATTTGAAGAATGTCATCAGCCAGTTGTGCAACCTTCAGGGAGGACTTCATTTGACCGTATGGAACAGTTTGTGTGACACCTACAGAGGACAAGAGGAAGTTAATTAATGCGTGTTGCTACATAAATCATGTTGCAAAGCAAATACATTTTAATATCACCAAGCTGCTGCTTGTAACATGCAGGTCATACTTGCAAATGTTTGGCAAAAATTGTTTGGTTAAAAAAAAACATATTTCTTTGATAGTTATCCCAAAATCAGTGAAAATGCATCTTTACAATTAAAATCTACGTCAAACTGCAGGGGTGGTGTGGGGCATAGTTTTAAGTTAAAGGAAAAGCTGTTGGAAATCATAACCTTGAAACAACTACAACTATTGACATTTTTCTGGAATATATTTAACTTTGTATCATGAGTCAACTATAAATTATTTGCAAACCACATTTATCAACTGAACTTATCTTGACTAAAGAATATTATTATTATCATGTTCTATTTGAAAACAAATTAACAAACGCCTCGACATGAGCTGTGACTCCTTTGGTGGCGTATCCTTAGTCTTTCTATTTGATACAATTGGCAAACGTCAACGCTTACGCAGTGGTCACGGGCATGCAGGAAGTCAAACAGCTCCTCGGTACAATCCTCCACTGTTGAAGACCGGGAGCCAACTCTGGTCTCACAATGCTCCAGACGCTCCCGAGAGTGAACGCAGTGCTCCGTCTCTTCACACTTCTGTCTCATCGTTTCAAGAGGATCCTGAAACACACAATGTAGCATTCAGAGCACGGATTTCGTTGAAAACAACCACAGAGACATCCAACCTCCTTTTTTCCTTCGAAGTCCAATACATCAAAACGTTGTGATTCAGACACGTCTGGTACCGACCAGTAAAAAAGGAGGTTCCGGTGGCACATTTTGAACATTTCTTTTATGTGGCGAAAGAAAAACGCCTCATATATTCACAGACACATTTCCAGAGGTAGGGTGTGGCAAAGGAGAAGACCTGAAACGACCCCTTGTCTAGTCTAAATATTGTCCTATTATTATTATTTTTAAATACCTTTGTGTGTCTCATGATTGTCAGTTTAATAATTGTGTCTTCTATCTTATTCAAAATAAATAATAAATAATACAAATTAAATTAAATTACATTAAATTAAATTAAAACGCGTATTCTTACAATAAAAACAGAGGAGCAGTGGACATATATTTCATTCTGATGTGTGGATCTGCAATGAACATACCACCATGTCTTCTTCTTCCTCCTCCTCCTCTTCCTCCTGAAAACAGACACAACGTTACACGACCGCCAAGCCATTGTTTGTTGTTGTTTTGGCATGAATCACACATTCATCAATTAGAGAGACAACTTTACCAACGAGAAACTAGAATGACATTTTAATTCCGCTGCATGAGTCAGCTTCAACATGTTTCTGAACACGAACGTCAGCTGGTGATGCTGCAACTCAGTTAGCCGTGTTGTGCTAGCTTGCTAGCTGGAATAACCAAACGTTACAGGCTTAGCAGGGTTATCTTAAATATGTCGTAGCTACTAACATCCTCGGGCTCTCCGTTCAGGATCATCTTCTCCTCGAAAACCATGACTTTTTTGGGTTATTGTCCTCAGATGGCTGGCTGTCAAATCTCGGGGTGTTGGAGGACACGGAGGGTCACACGAGCAGAGTGGAAGTTAGCGAAAACTAGACACACCGCTTCCGGTCATCGGACTTTCACAACAAAAGCACCTGCTCAACAACCTTGTCGTTATATTGTGGGATCAAACGTAACAAATAAATAAAGATGCCATGATTGAAAACGTGAATGAAAAGACACCTATAAATACTGTTTAAGCCATGCTTGAAGTCTCAATTCGTGGTAATAGTACAACTTGAAATACAACTTCAAACGATCTTAAGAGTCACGACATGCTACAGTATAACTATAACGTTTATATTAGCATTAGTTATAAGAAAAAATGCACTAACATTTACCCTGTCCCTCACTCAGTAGCGTTTTTCACAACAAAAGTTGCGAGTTTTCTTTTTTTTTTTGGAATGAAGCAACAGATGCGTTTTATTTTGAAAATGGTTGTGTCATTTCCCTTATAACGCTCTATACTACCATCATGCGTTGAGAAGTGGTACTACACCATCTAAATTAATTACCACACAAAAAATCATTGGTCTTACTTTAATGGTCTAGACTAGTTTCTTTAGTTAGAATTAAGGGAAACTTAATGCCACAGCATACAATAATATTTACTTCAACGTTTGTGGCAATAGTTTGTGAGAGGTGCTTTCCTGTTTCAACATTGCAAGTGAGGTAATTTAAAAAAAAATGTTTCCCAGTCTGGCCCACACAGAGTCCCGATCTCACAATTAAAAAAACACCCTTTGGATGAACTGGAAGGCTGATAATTTAAGATAAACATCCAGGCATTTGGGCAGGTACACCTGTCTACCGCCACTACGTTACTGACACAAAGATGTATTGGTGAGTATAACCTAACAAATATTTGACTCTCAGCTATTTTGTATTAAATAAAACAAATTAAGACACATGAACATGTTTTTAAGATGTTTGTGTCGAGCGGCTGTGTCCCGCACTGTCTTTACAGCAAAGTCAACGTTAATCACTTAATAGCAGAGAATTTAGGCTTTTCTAACTTAGTGAATTAATTTAGCTCGCGTATGTAATGTGAAGCTCTTGTTAAAAGTAAACTTCTTTTTCATTGCAGTATTTTTTGTTTGTTTGTGATTGTTGCACATGGTTGGTGGGACGGTTGCACTTACATATTGTACATTTTTACTCTAATAGTAATTCCAGTGGACCATGTACCCAGTAACTGTAGTTTACTCAACAGTTGTTTAGAGTACTTTTTAAATGACATTAACACAAAGTATTACCTGGTCACCGGTGCAGTGTTGACGAATTATTCACACAATCAACATTAGGTTTTGGAATCCGATCATTTGAAATTGGCTGCCTCTTTGTTTTATATACGATGAGATTACACTTTGCCTTACAACAAATTATATTCCCTACGCTGCAAAATCAGCAGATTTGTTAGGATCACTGATTAACAGTGTTTGAAAGCCTTTTCAAAGTATTAAGAGGGCAGAGTCCAGTGAAACCAGTAGGTCTTTGCTATGTTGCGAAGAGTCAATAGTGAATACTCACTGGAGAGAGATAGGTGACATTACTAGCTCAGGGCAAGACACCAGCCTTATATGTGACAAGAGAAGCAAGGAAAACACAGGCTTTGTTTAGACAGGCTTGAGTCCTTGATTGCAGAATGGATTCAATCTTTTCTGTCTTTGGATCTTATGTTGACTGGGATGTCAAAAGTCTGCTTCTCTTCACGGCAGTTTTCATCCTCACTGCAGATTATATTAAGAACCGTCGGCTGGGAAGCTTCCCTCCAGGCCCCCGGGCATTTCCTATCGTGGGCAATTTATTCACCGTGGATTACAACAGGACCCATGAGAGTCTGACACAGGTAACAGATGTCATTGAAAATACATTGAATGAGGATTGTTTGTGATACATGTCATATTAAGCATCATGCTCTCCCTCCTCCCACAATTCCACTCACAGTTAGCAGGGAGATATGGAGATGTGTACAGCTTGCGAATGGGCCAGTCATGGATCGTGGTGTTAAACGGGTTCGAGGTTCTGAAAGAAGCTCTGGTAAATCAGGGAGACAGCCTGGCAGACCGACCAGATCTCCCTCTGCTGCAGGACATATCCCAGGGACTGGGTGAGCAGACCTAACACACATACGCAAAGTCTGTATTTAACTCACTGCTATTGTGACTTCTGTGATACAGGAAAGTATTGTTAAGTGAACACACTGTGTGATGAATTGTCTCTCTCCCTCTCCCCCAATAGTTTTATTTTTCACATTTTCCAAAAAATGTTTTTACCTTTTTTATGAGTATGTTGTATTTTAATGACATGCACTATTGTTTTAAATAGAGAATACAACTTATTGCCGACCGCGTTCGATAGTAATACACACTGAACAAAAAAATAGAGGTGTATTTTTGCTACTGAGAATTTCATTTTTGTCAAATCCTTATGATCTTTCATGCATGCTACTTGTGATCAACATCTCCGGTGTGATTGTTGTAGAATTAATTAGAACATTTCTTTCAACTTCCCTGTTGCTGTACTTCGCACATAAAAGTTCACACATTTTTTTTTTAGCAGTCACAAATATAAAGACCAACTCCCAAATATTTTAACCATCCATCCATCCATCCATTTTCATCCGCTTATCCGGGACCGGGTCGCGGTGGCAGCAGGCCTAGCAGGCTGACCCAGACTTCCCTCTCATCCGCACCCCAACATGTTCCAACTCTTTCTGTGGGATCCCGAGGCGTTCCCAGGCCAGCTGGGAGATATGATCCCTCCAGCGTGTTCTGGGTGTTCCCCGGGGTCTCCGACCAGTTGGGCGTGCCTGGAAAACCTCCAGTGGGAGGCGTCCAGGAGGCATCCTGATTAGATGCCCGAACCACCTCAGCTGACTCCTTTCGATACGAAGGAGTAGCGTCTCAACTCCAAGTTCCCTCCTGATGTCCGAGCTCCTTACCCTCTCTCTAAGGCTGAGCCCGGCCACCCTACGGAGAAAACTCATTTCGGCCGCTGGTATCCGAGACCTCGTTCTTTCGGGCAAGACCCGGAGTTCGTGACCATAAGTGAGGGACGGAACATAGACCGCCCGATAAATTGAGAGCTTCACCTTCCGGCTCAACTCCCTCTTCACCAAGACGGTCCAGTGCAGTGCCTGTTTTACTGCTGCAGCCGCACCGATCCGCCTGTCCATCTCCTGCTCCATCTCCTGCTCCATCTCCTGCTCCATCTTACCCTCATTCGTGAACAAGACCCCGAGATACTTGAACTCCTTCGCTTGCGGTGGTCACTCCGTCCCCACCTGGAGGGAGCAACCACCGGTTTCTGGCAGAGCACCATGGCCTCAGATTTGGAGGTGTTAACTCTCATCCCCGCCGCTCCACACTCGGCTGAAAACTGCCCCAGTGAATGCTGGAGGGTCCGGCACCCCATACCCCCGCAGCACCCCCCACAAAAATCCCAGAGGGACCCGGTCAAAAGCCTTCTCCAAGTCCACAAAGCACATGTAGACTGGTTGGGCAAACTCCCAGGACCCCTCCAGTAGTCTTGCGAGGGTAAAGAGCTGGTCCACTGTTCACAACCGGGACGGAATCCGCACTGCTCCTCTTGAATTTGAGGTTTGACAAAACGGTCGGAGCCTCTTTTCCAGCACTCTGGCATAAGCTTTCCCCGGGAAACTGAATAGTGTGATACACCGATAGTTCGAGCACACTCTCCGGTCCCCCTTTTTGAAAATGGGAACCACCACCCCGGTCTGCCAGTCCATGGGCACTGTTCCCAAAAAAGGCGTGTCAGCCAAGACAGCCCAACAATGTCCAGAGCCTTCAGCATCTCATGGCGGATCTCATCCACCCCCGGCGCCTTGCCACCAAGGAGCGTTTTGACTACTATAGCGGCCTCCGCCAGGGATATGGGTGCGACCACTCCCCCCCTAAGTCTTCAGGAGCTGCCTCCTCTCAGGGAACATGTTGGTCGGGTTTAGGAGTTCATCAAAATGCTCTTTCCACCGCCTGATGGTGTCTCCCGTCTGGGTCAGCAGTTTGGGCTTGCCAGGTCTTTCCAGCCGGCTCCCCCGCCATCTGATCCAACTCACCACTAGGTGGTGATCAGTTGACAGCTCTGCTCCTCTCTTCACCCGAGTGTCCAAGACATACGGCCGCAGATCAGATGATACGATTACAAAGTCGATCATTGATCTCCGGCCTAAGGTGTACCTGGTACATGAACCACCTTATGTACCTGGAACATGAGCCACCTTATGTACCTGGAACATGAGCCACCTTATGTTCGAACATGGTGTTCGGTATGGCCAAACACTGGCTAGCACAGAAGTCCAATAGCGAGACACCTCTTGGGTTCAGATCGGACCAGCCGTTACTCCCAATCCCCCACCGCCAGGTTTCTCCGTCATTGCCCCCTTGAGCGTTGAAGTCTCCCAGGAGAACTATGGAATAGGCAGGCGGCGCCCTTTCCAGGACCCCTCCCACCGACTCCAAGAAGGCCGGATACTCCGAACTGGGTGAGAGACGGTTTCCCTGGTCTGGGCGAGGTGGCTGAAGACCGTGGGCTGCTATTCATCAGTTTTTTATTTTTATTTTAACCATTCATAATAAAATAACAGCGCCGTAAAAATAAAGAATTAAAAGTGCATCGAAAGCTAAATTTCACCCATTAAAGTTTGGTATTACATGGACTGTTAGTATAAAATATTTAATGTGTAAAATAATATTCATAAATGTTCCTGATTTCTATCTACTTAATTTTAATCACTTTTTGTCCACTATCAGGTGTAATTTTCAGTAATGGGAATATATGGAAGCAGCAGAGGCGTTTTGCACTTTCAACCCTCAAACATTTTGGATTTGGCAAGAAGTCCCTTGAACCCGTCATCTTGGATGAAATTAAATATTGTGCAAAAGACTTCAGTAGCCATAAAGGTAAATAGTAAATGCACAGCTACACTTTAGAAATGATACACAATAACAAATGCACACATTACATCTAATTTTCTGTTTAATTGTGGAGGTAAGCCCTTTGATCCACACCACATCATCAACAACGCTGTCTCCAACATCATCTGCTCCCTGGTTTTTGGGCATCGCTTTGAATATGGTGATGAGAAGTTCATGGAACTGATTACGTGGTTCGGCAAAGGTCTTGAACTCGAAGGCTCCATTTGGGCACAGGTATACAGCATTTTAAAGCTGTAGATTAAATCTTAATGCTGTTTGCCTTTGTTCTAAAATACATTTCTCATTATATTTGAAAGTTTATCATTCATGCTTGTGGTTCTATTTATGCACAGGTACGCAATATGTTGTACACACACACAGCTCAAGGTGAAATAAATGGATTTTGTGTATTAATATAATGTGGTATTGATTGTAATAGTATATATTTCTCTGAAATGCCATTTCAATTGCTATTTTTGCAATCTGCTCTACTCTGCAGCTGTACAACTCCTTCCCTCTGCTGATGAGACGTTTGCCAGGGCCTCATCAGACAATCCATCACATCTGGAACAGTGTAAAGGATTTCATAAGGGTAGAGCTTAAGGACCACAAACAGAACTGGGATCCCTCCGACAAAAGAGACTATATCGACTGCTACCTGAATGAGATTCAGATGGTGATTGGCACTAGATGTCGTTTTGTTTTTCTTATGCTGTGTTCATGAAGTTCTTGTGAACATCATATCTGCTTGTTTTGCATATACATCAGAACTATCAGCTGTTAATGTGTTGTTCTAACACAACGTTTCATTGTGGCTTCACTCTTTGCTGCTATGTGTTGAAATGTGTAAAGACCTGAGAAGCACTTTTGCCATGGCCTCTGCCTATCTTTAATGGCCTTATCTCCAGCAGCATTCACTCCTTTTAATCTAACAAAGCAAAGCCTTTACAATATGTTCAAGGTACAAGGTCCAGCATAGATTTAAGTTTGTTTCTTTACTTAAAGGTATAATATGCAGCAGTTCTTGTTTACTGTTTGTAAACACTCCATCAAAAAAATTATTTGAAACGGTGAAACATAATTTTATGTTTCACGTTGGTTACGTTCAAGCACGAATAAACAGATCCACACATCGGTCTCACAACCCTGCGGGATGGCTCTGTCTGTGGCTCACACAAACCTGCAGCTCTTTAAACATCCATGACACAGACCGAGCAGAGGAGAGAGACAGAGATAGAGATGCTACCTGGTCACCACCTTTTTTTTGTAAAGTCCTACTGTTATTTCTGGGGGCTACACGCACACTGCCCAAAGGCTGACGACCAGAAACATTGTGAACATAGCAAAATAATAAGAAAAGAGAAAGTACAGTCAGATACAGTCACACACGTTGGTGCTGTTCGTAAGTGATGATTGAGAGGTATTGATTTATGGGTCCACATTGTTTTTTGGGAAATTCCAGCATAGTATACCTAGTAACCATCATAAATGTTTATAACCCCGATTGTGATAGCTGTGATATGCAGTTGTTCCAAATTATTTTGCAGCACATTTTAATACATGTATTTGTATATATTCTCAGCGTAAGGGACACGCTGACAATACTTTTGATGAGGAAAACCTGGTTGTGTGTGTCTGGGATTTGTTCTTGGCTGGATCTGAGACCACATCCACCACCCTGCGCTGGGCTTTCCTCTACATGGTAAAGTACCCCGAGATCCAGGGTAAGAGCACCGACCAAGTCCGTGAAGTTATTTGTCATTATGTAATAATGTGCAAATGGCCGATACTTAAACAAATTTTGTACAAGTGTAAATTCGGCGCATAATGTGACTGCTTTGACTCCCAAGGTTACAATTATTGTGCAATAATTTGAGACCTTCAACAGGAACACAAACTATTCTTTTCACTAAAGTGGCAGTACTGCATTGTGCTTTAACTCTCCATGAGCATTTTGCCACCTGTTGATGAAATACTGTTACAACGTCTGTCTGTTACCCCGTTTCACAGAAAAGGTCCAGGCTGAGATAGACGCAGTGATTGGACAGTCCAGACAGCCGTCCATGGAAGATCGTGCCAACCTGCCCTACACGGACGCTGTCATACACGAGATCCAGAGGATGAGTAACATAGTTCCTCTCAGCCTGCCTCGTGTTACCAACCGGGACATCCAGCTGGGAGGCTACACAATCCCTAAGGTCAGTTCTCACAGTTTTTATGTCTCATACACAAACATGTTGCATATTTATGAGTTGCCTTTACAATTACAATCCCCAGGGATTTACAATAGTCCCAAATCTGACCTCGGTGCTGTTTGACAAGAATGAGTGGGAGACGCCGGACACCTTTAACCCCGGACACTTTCTGAACGAGGAGGGCAAGTTTGTGAAGCGAGCTGCTTTCATCCCTTTCTCTACTGGTGAGGAGCAACACGATCACATGTGTTCTTGGTGTCTTTACGTGTTTATACTGGAGTTTGTAGCCTGTCCCAGCATACACTGTGACCCTACGGTGATCCTCACATCATGACTGCTGATCGGCCCAGGGTAAACTCTCATGATCAAGCAGAGGATACAGGCAAGATAGAGGCCAGGGATCATAACCACTTCCTTCTTGTGATAAATGTCAGTCACTGATCACTGCAATTCCATCCCAGTAATCATTTAATTTCTTGTGGAAGGTGCCAGACATGTTCAGGCCAGGCTGGTGAATGTTTTGGGGGGGTTTGCAGAGATGGTAATCTTTTTTCCGCGTAAAGCAATTTTAATGTATACCTGAAATTAGGAATTTAAAAGATTAAGAGTGGGAAGTGTTTATTACTTTTGCGATATAGTGGGCAATTTCTTATGGTTACAAGAACAGCTAATATAAAAGCCCTATGAGAATGACGGCTACTGTTGTCTTATATCACCTCTGGGCCAAAACAGTGTCTCAAAGAAATGTCCAGTTTGTTTCAGTTTGTTTTCCTGTCACAGGTAAGCGGGTGTGTCTCGGGGAGAACCTGGCCAAGATGGAGCTTTTCCTCTTCTTCACCTCCTTCATGCAGCACTTCACCTTCTCCATGCCTGCTGGGGTGAAGCCTGTGTTCGACTTTCGCTTTGGCGTCACTCTGGCACCACTTCTATATGAAATCTGCGTAACCTCCCGCTAAGAGTAGCTCTAAAATACAAAAACAATGAAAAGAGCAGCAGAGATTTTTTGTGCTCAGCACGTATGATTGTCACTGTGACACAGTTAATGAATATATCAAACTGATATTTGGCTTTAAAATAGATCTGTGGTTTTTATGCTAGTTTAGTATAGCCTGGCTCAATTGTTTAATATTTTTGTAAATCCCTTTTTATTTACAAATGTGATATTAGTCACTTTGTCTTTCTGTTGCTATCTTTCATTAAAGTCTAAAAATGTGTGTTACATTTTGGATTTCTAACATATGACCAAGAGGATATGAATTATGAATAATGCAGTATCTGGAAACCCAGTTCTGGCTCCACAGTCAGTGCTATCTCATTCAACCGCAGTACATTTCAGGCAACTGCAGTCTAATGTAAACCAAAAGTATACATCACAGACGACACACACACACACACACACACACACACACACACAACTGAATGACTAAACTACAAGGTGAGTTTTACCTCAGTGGGATATCAACTTCCAATGCCTTTCCTGTGGTAAGCTTCAGCACAACAGCTGCCGATATAGATGTATATAGTTTAAAGAAACAGTGTGCACCTTTTAGTGACATCTAGTGGTTTGTGCTAGGTTGCAATAAACAAAACCCTTCAGCTCAGCCCCTCCCTTTCCAAGCGTGTTGGAGAACTACGGTGGCCTACATGTAGGGATAGGCATCTTTAGGATTTTAGTACAACACGGAGTTACTCTTATCAATACACTGTTCTTCTACGTGACTAAATCATTGTTTTAAAAAAGATTATTTAACCCGTTAATACCGGGTTTTGAAACACATCACTAGCTTCAGATAGTGTAAAACGTTCTGTCCGTTCTGGGCTGCTGTAGAAGACGACCCTCCTCCCTACATAGATATAAATGGCTTTTTCTAAGCTAAGGAAAACATAACGACTCTTAGTTTCAGGTGGTTATACACTGATTAAAACATAATTATTTATATCAAATTCAATATCTGCCAATAAACCCCCCTAAATGTTACACATTATTTTATTTAAGTGTTAAAATATCTTAATGCCATGTGTTCTCAAGCATTAAGACAAGCCACTTGTTGCACCCTCAAAACAGATTATCCAGCCTACAGGGCCACGGCAACAGGTTGCTAAAAATGCATGTATTAAAGAGGCAAAAAAAGCATTAATCACGGTTAAAACAGTCAGCTTTAATACATGCCTTCTAGAACTGAGATGGTGACATTACGAGGCCGAAAGTCTCGTAATGTCACACACATATAAAGAGGACAGAGTCGAGTGCAACCAGTAGGACTTTGCTGTGCTGCCAAGAGCCAATATCATCACGCTTCACCCTCACAGGGGAGAGAGGTCATATTTTTCACAACACCAGCCTTTTATGTGACAGGAGAAGCAAGGACAGGCTTTATTTAGACAGGCTCGAGTTCTTGATTGCAGAATGGATTCAATCTTTTCTGTATTTGGATCTTATGTTGACTGGGATGTCAAAAGTCTGCTGCTCCTCATTGCAGTTTTCATCCTCACTGCAGATTATATTAAGAACCGTCAGCCAGGCAGCTTCCCTCCAGGGCCCCGGGCATTTCCTATCGTGGGCAACATATTCACCTTGGATTACAACAGGACCCATGAGAGTCTGACACAGGTAACAGATGTAAAAAGAATAGACCATTTAAATGTTACAGGTTTCCTAATGGCACTGTTTGTGTTATCTGTCATATTAAGCATCATGTTCTTCCTCCGCTCACATTTCCACTCATAGTTAGCAGAGAGATATGGAGATGTGTACAGCTTGCGAATGGGCCAGTCATGGATCGTGGTATTAAACGGGTTCGAGGTTCTGAAAGAAGCTCTGGTAAATCAGGGAGACAGCCTGGCAGACCGACCAGAACTCCCTCTGGTGCAGGACACGTTCCATGGACTAGGTGAGAGGACCTAACACTCATACACACACACACACACACGCACACACGCACACACGCACAGACCGATGCAAAGCCTTTGTATCTGACTGCTATTTGACAGTTGTGATACTCATAGAGGAAAGCATGGTTGAGTGAATACACTCTGATACATTGATTTTTGCCCCGTTTTGCCCCATATTTAGTGTTACAGTTGTGTTTGTTCACGAGTCCAAAGTTTGTTGTACCCTTTTCATGAGGATGTTGGGCTTTTAAAGTACATGCACTATTGTCACGTTGTTTTGTGACATAGTGGATACAAGTTATTGTGAATAAAAGGTGTTTTTGCTACTGGGAATCTCAGTTTTGTTGACCCTTCAGGATCATTCTTGCACACTTCTTTTGATCTACATCTTCTGTGTGGTTGTTACAGAATTCATTAGAAACCTGTGAGCTTTCCTGTTGGTGTGCTTCACACATAACACATTTATTTTTATATAGCAGTTTTTTCACACTTACAAAAAAAGAAGATAAGAAATAAAAAATATTCAAGCTAAATTAAGTCAATAAAAATGTTGTCAGTCCATCGAGATTTGGCTTCGGAACCGGAGATTAGCTGGTTCAAGTCTTGAATGGACTTTACCTCCTGGGAATGGCTGAGTTGACTTTGAGTAAGGCACCTAACTACTAGTTGCTCGGGGCGCTGTGCTGCCGCCCCAACAACAGAATGAAAAAATTAATTTACCAAATAATAAACTTATTATTATTATTATTATTTAATATTTGTGTGAAAGAATATTCCTGTATTTTCCTGTTTTCTATCTACTTAATTTGAATGAGCTTTTGTCCACTATCAGGTGTAATTTTCAGTAATGGGAATATATGGAAGCAGCAGAGGCGTTTTGCACTTTCAACCCTCAAATATTTTGGATTTGGCAAGAAGTCCCTTGAACCCGTCATCTTGGATGAAATTAAATATTGTGCAAAAGACTTCAATAGGTATAAAGGTAAATAGTAAATGCACAGCTACACATTAAGAGTGATACACAATAAAAAAAATACACACATTACATCTAATTTTCTGTTTAATTGTGGAGGTAAGCCCTTTGATCCACACCTCATCATCAACAACGCTGTCTCCAACATCATCTGCTCCCTGGTTTTTGGGCATCGCTTTGAACATGGTGATGAGAAGTTCATGGAACTGATGAAGTGGTTCGGCAAGGGTCTCGAAATCGAAGCCTCCATTTGGGCACAGGTACAGCATTTTAAAGCTGTAGATTAAATCTTAATGCTGTATATCATACCTTCCTCTTTATGAATCAGTTTATCGTTCATGCTAGTAGTTTTAATATGTGGTACAGTAAGCTGCACAGGAGCCGATTTGTAAATGGGATTTCAATATATGGTTTTGATTGTTATAGGAAAAAATACGTTTTCAACATGCTATTTTTGCAATCTGCTCTACTCTGCAGCTGTACAACTCCTTCCCTCTGCTGATGAGACGTTTGCCAGGGCCTCATCAGACAGTCCAGCACATCTGGAACAGTGCAAAGGATTTCATAAGGGTAGAGCTTAAGGACCACAAACAGAACTGGGATCCCTCCGACAAAAGAGACTATATCGACTGCTACCTGAATGAGATGGTGATTGGCACTAGATGTTGCTTTGTTTTTCTTATGCTGTGTTCATGAAGTTCTTGTGAACATCATATCTGCTTGTTTTGCATCTACATCAGAACTATCAGCTGTTAATGTGTTGTTCTGACACAACGTTTCATTGTGGCTTCACTCTTTGCTGCTATTTGTTGAAATGTGCAAATACCTGAGAAGCACTTTAGCCATGGCCTCTGCCTATCTTTAATGGCCTTATCTCCAGCAGCATTCACTCCTTTTAATCTAACAAAGCAAAGCCTTTTTTAAGATACAAGGTCCAGTACACCTTAAAGGCTGTTATCTTAAGTTCCCATCATACAGTACTGTAACCCTGGCTGTAAAAGTTCTGACAACAATATAGTTATTCTAAATCATTCAAAAGTACGTTTTAACACATCTATTGTATATATTCTCAGAGTAAAGGACACGCTGACAATACTTTTGATGAGGAACACCTGGTTGTGTGTGTCTTGGATTTGTTCTTGGCTGGATCTGAGACCACATCCACCACCCTGCGCTGGGCTTTCCTCTACATGGTACAGTACCCCGAGATCCAGGGTAAGAGCACCGACCGAGTCCGTGAAGCTCTTTATTATTCAATAATGTGCAAATGGCCGATACTTAAACAAATTGTGTAAACAAGTGTAAATTAGACGCATAATGTGACTGCTTTGACTCCTAAGGTTACAATTATTGTGCAATAATTTGAGAACTTTGCATTTAAGACTAATTATGTGCAACAAACCTCTTCTTGTAAAACATACAGTACAGCTTCTATTGACTGGTGCAAGTTTGCAAATCAACAGGAACACAAACTATTCTTTTCACTAAAGTGGCAGTACTGCATTGTGCTTTAACTCTCCATGAGCATTTTGCCGCCTGTTAATGAAATACTGTTACAACTTCTGTCTGTTACCCCGTTTCACAGAAAAGGTCCAGGCTGAGATAGACGCAGTGATTGGACAGTCCAGACAGCCGTCCCTCGAAGATCGTGCCAACCTGCCCTACACGGACGCTGTCATACACGAGATCCAGAGGATGGGCAACATAGTTCCTCTCAGCCTGCCTCGTGTTACCAACCGGGACATCCAGCTGGGAGGCTACACAATCCCTAAGGTCAGTTCTCATATACAGTTTTTATGTCTCATACACAAACATGTTGCATCTATATGAGTTGCCTTTACAATTCCAATCTCCAGGGAGTTACAATAGTCCCAAATCTGACCTCGGTGCTGTTTGACAAGAATGAGTGGGAGACGCCGGACACCTTTAACCCCGGACACTTTCTGAACGAGGAGGGCAAGTTTGTGAAGCGAACTGCTTTCATCCCTTTCTCTGCTGGTGAGGAGCAACACGATCACATGTGTTCTTGGTGTCTTTACGTGTTTATACTGGAGTTTGTAGCCTGTCCCAGCATACACTGTGATCCTACGGTGATCCTCACATCATGACTGCTGATTGATGAATGCTAGTCTTGGAATGCAACTAAGTATATTTACAAGTACTGCACTTAAGTACAACTGACTATTTTCTTTTTATACCACTTTATACTTTATAATGAAGCGATTAGTTGATCAAGCAACAAAACAAGCACTGAAGGTGTCACGGTGTCCACTTTAGGGTACTTTTACTTTTAATATTTTAAGTAAATCTTTTTGAATATACTTACATTATTTTACTTAAATGACATAATGACTTAAATTAGTTTCATCAAGTAGCCAAAACTCTGTATCACAGAAATGTTCTGTTTTTTTTTTTTCCTGTCTCAGGTAAACGGGTGTGTCTCGGGGAGAACCTGGCCAAGATGGAGCTTTTCCTCTTCTTCACCTCCTTCATGCAGCACTTCACCTTCTCCATGCCTGCTGGGGTGAAGCCTGTGATGGACTTTCGCTTTGGCGTCACTCTGGCACCACTTCCATGTGAAATCTGCGTAACCTCCCGCTAAGTGTAGATGTGACATAAAAAAATGTTAAAGCAATATCTATTTTTTCTGTCTTCACCGCTCGTGATTACAGTCCCTATGACCGGGTTTGTTGAATATATCAAACTGATATTTGGCATATTTGGATATACTGACATGTCATGGGGTCCATTGCAGATATCTTTTTCAGTCTGCAAACCTGTGATATAGATCATATTTAAAATAATAATAATAACTCTATTTGTATAGCATCTTTAAAAACAGAGTTTACAAAGTTCTTTGACAAACAAAGCAGCAAAAGAAAAGCAATACAACAACAGAAGGCTCAACAGTGAGGCCCAACAAATCCCAATAATTTAGTAAAATCAATAAAATACAGCAGTAAAGCGACGACATCACATAAAAGCCAGTCTGTAGAAATGGGTTTTAAGAAGTGATTTAAAAGAGATTACTGATTGTCTAAGCCTCATCTCCTCAGGCAGGTAGTTCCAAAGCCGAGGGGCCGTGATAGCTTTTAGTTTTCAGGCTTCGACTTTGGAACAGCCAGAAGGGCCCCACCTGAAGATCTAAGGCTGCTAGCCGGCCCACAAGAGGTCAACATTTCCTCTATATTTTTTGGGGCCAGACCTGTATACGTGCTTTAAAAGTGATCAGTAAAATCTTAAAATCAATTCTAAAACAAACAGGGAGCCATTGAAGAGAAGCCAGGATTGGGGTGATGCCATGTCTTCTGTTAAAACCAGTGAGAAGCCGAGCGAGAGAGTGACTTCTGGTTGATGTCAGAGAGGAGAGAGTTACAGTAGTCAAGTCTTGAAAAGATAAATGCATGAATCCAAGGTCAGGGTGAGAGAAGATTGCTTTGATTTTGGAGATGGTTCTAATTTAAAGGACAACTTTTGTGATGTTTTTTTTTGTTTGATTGCATGTTTTTTTTTCTCAGTGGGCTCCAAACCATGGCTGTATCCCCTCACATTTGTAAACCTAGTTAAGTTTAGCCTGGCTCAATTAACACAAATGCCATCTTAAATGCAGCAATGTTGTCACTGAGTATCGACATCCCATAGCAATTAATTCTATTTTGAATTTCAGAATACTAACTGCAATTTAATAGGCACCTACATTATTCAAATATTTATATTGCTTTCTTTCATTTGAGTGTAAAATATGTGATACATCTTATTAAAAAGCATTTGGGATTTCCAACACCAGCCCAAGAGGATATGGAGGTCAATATCTACAGAACATATCTTTTACTTTACATTGGGACTCATTTAATTATGCTGTAAGAGAGTAAGGCAATAATCCCTATGTTAGGGTACTGTATCGTTATTTTTTAAAAACTAAGGAGTTGAAGGAAGAGTTTTTAGTTTTGAGATGAGACGGCAACTTAATCGGCAGCATGCATCTAATATTTATTAAATACTGTATGTGTGCTAATAAATAACTTTAAAGTTTTGATATTGAGACGATTATAGAATATAATTCTAAGGGTAGAGCTTATAATTAAGAATATCACTATCGTCATGCGAAAACTCTGTAAGTCATCTGTGTAAATAGGCTTTAACATAAAATGTTAAATAACTGTTATAAGCTAACACAACTAGAAGCCCACTCGATAAAGGCAAAGAAAAGCTTCGCTAAAATGTTTGACTTCCCTGTTTATTTTGGCGATACAAATGTTTCACTGGTGACTAAGTCCGTTCCAGGAAACAGCCAATCACAGCCCGGCGATAAACCCCGCAGCACAGCCCGGTGTTATGAAGAGAGCTGGAGTCCACGCATCGCCTCAGTGACCCGTGTGGATCCAGAGGCAGCCGGTTGCGATGGAGCGACTCTCTGCGGGTTCCTCCGCGTGGCTGTGGCTGGACGGCCGCAGCCTGCTGCTCTTCGCTCTGGTCCTGCTGGTGACTGCGTGGTACTCGAGGGCCCGTCGGCCCAGCAGCTTCC
This sequence comes from Ophiodon elongatus, assembly GCA_016806645.1. Lineage (NCBI taxonomy): Eukaryota > Metazoa > Chordata > Actinopteri > Perciformes > Hexagrammidae > Ophiodon > Ophiodon elongatus. The sequence goes on from JACSYO010002145.1 coordinate 2,392,934, forward strand.
CCCCGGGGCCCTGGGCCTTTCCTCTCGTGGGCAACATGTTCTCCTTTGACCCCAGCAACGTCCACGGAGACATGACTAAGGTAGGACTGAGATGATGCGTCCATTTATAGTCAGATTGAGGGAAATAAATTACTTTATGAAAATAAATAAATAATATAGTATATAAACTAAAACCATAAAGCTTTTGGCACTTAACGTACTGTATGATGATCCTAGTATATTAAACTACACAAATAGCATATTTAAACTTGTTCAAATTAGCTACACCGTGACCAACTACAACAGTAAAATTATATTAACTGATGATGCACCAGTAATAATTCTGTAATATATAACGCTCAATGGGTTTTTTCTGCTTCATGAGAACTTTTTCTTTTGACACCTTATGTATATTGGTCCAATAAAACGTTTCCATAAGTGACATTACAGGACAAAGCAGGGTTTTTACATGTAAAGGACTCTTTATATCACAGTTTTGCTGTTTTTAAGAATCTGAATAGGATAGAAGATGAGGGCATTATCTCAAGAAACAGTCAGACTATAATAATTGGGTTAGATACAATTTAATAAATATGAAACATAAAAAATGAGGGTCCACACATGAGCAAAGATCATTTAGTTTTTGCGACCTTCCCACCTTTGAGATCTACAGTTGTTAAATCCAATTGCCTAATTTTCAAATAAATACTTAAAAAACACTGGATATTATGCAATGTAGTTGTTGAAAAAAAAAGTATAATGTTACTTTTTTTAATATATTTTACAACTTTCTCCTGCTTTTTTGAGCGATTTCTCACAACTCAAGGTGAAGGTGGCATGTTTGCTTCTCATCTCACTCCCTTGTGTTGTCTTTGTGGCAGTTAGCAGAGAAGTATGGGAAAGTATACAGCCTGAAAATGGGCCCCTCATGGACGGTGGTGTTGAATGGCTTCAGCGCGCTGCAAGAGGGTCTCACCAAAGGAGACCACATGACTGACCGGCCGGAGTTTCCAATCCATTCTGATGTGCTGCCCGACCTGGGTAAAGACTTATTTATAACCATGTTGACTTAAGACTTTCTACTCCATCTCTGATGGGCTGCAGCGATTTGTAGATAGGTTTGTGCTCATTGAGAATGAAGAACAGTGACATACAATATTTTTCTCAAGTGGAGCTGCTAAAATTTGGAAAATAGGATATTTCATTCATTTTGAGGATTCAGATGCTTTTTAGTTCTTTGAGATAGTCAGTGTTGCTTTCACTGATGTGATCTGAATCAGGAAATGTCAAAGACAAAGAAACGTGTCATTTTTCATTGGTGATTTTGAATCAGAATGGACACTGACTTTATGATTTTGATGTTCTAGTGTTGCTAACGAACCAGAGTTTAGCCTGCCACCGTATGTGCGTGTTCAAGCATTCCTCTAGAGTTTTATCAAATTCAAGATAAAATCACTGAGTTTTCCACTTTATAAACAGACTGTTTTATACTCACTGTGAACTCATTTATATTACAATCTGTTGTTCTGAGTTGGCTCTTAATCGAAATTCAATTTTTCTCATCAGGTATTATTTTTTCTAATGGACATATGTGGAAACAGCAGAGGCGATTTGCCCTCTTCACTCTCAAATACTTTGGCGTTGGCAAGAAATCCCTCGAATTCTCCATACTGGATGAATTTATTCATTTATCCAAAGTAATCGCTAATCATAAAGGTAAAGAATCTGATGTACAAATGTCTCAAACTGGATGCAACGTGACACTGCTGTAATCTGTAGTCTTTTCATTTTGATATGTTTGACATGTGATCAACTGTCCAGGAAAACCCTTCAGTCCACTAATAATCAACAACGCTGTCTCCAACATCATCTGCTCCCTGGTTTTTGGTCATCGCTTTGAGTACGGTAATGAGAAGTTTCTGAAAATGATGAAGTTGTTTGACAAAGGGTCCCAGATTGAAGCCTCCATTTGGGCACAGGTACTGCATTTCTTAGTGATTGATGAAATTCATTGATGTTTTGATGTCACAGATTAAATTGTTGCTAGGCATTGCGCGTTAAATGTCCTCTTAGTCTTATTTACAGTTTTCTCATTGATATTGACAGCTGTACAACGCATTTCCTGTCCTGATGAGGCGTTTGCCGGGGCCACACCGCATGCTTCAAAATATATATGGTGAAATAATGGACTTGATTAAAACAGAAGTCAATAAGCACAAGGAAGACTGGAACCCCTCTGAGCCCAGAGACTTCATTGACTGTTACCTGAATGAGATTCAGAAGGTGGGTGGACAAACGATAACAAAAAATATCGGCAACTGTTTGGATGAGCCGTTCATCTTTCAAAGTCATTTTTCAGGCAAAACTACCTGCCATTCCTCAGTCCCAACTTCTTAATTTAAACATTTACTACTTTTCTTTGTCTTACGTGATAGTAAAATTAACATCTTTTGTTTTTTGACTGCCGATGTTGCAGCCATAATTTGTATGGTTTCGCTCATATTCCTGAGGAAAGACAAAGTATAAAAGGACTGTAAATTGGCTTTAATATCACTTAAATGGAAGTAACATTTTTCAATAATCAATTTCCACTTTCTGCCTACAAAAGTAAAATATTCAATATTCATATTTTGCATGTACTTTTACATTTTACTTTAAAATGTACATCAATAGCAATATGCCCTTTTCACAGCATGTATTCGGGTAAACAGCGTTGATCAAATTAATTATGGTCCCGTTCTATTTAGTGTCACAGATGTTCCAGTGAGCCAGCATCCAAAAACCTCAATGGAACAGGGCCATAATTAATTTGATGAATTACACCTGTGTTAACCCTTCTATGACTTATGAAATTGCTGTTGTGAAAAAGGCCAATATGACTTTGTGTATTCTTTAAATGTTCAGCGTCAGGACAAGAGGGAGGGTGAAGCAGATTCTGGTTTTCACGAGGACAATCTGGTAATGTGTGGCTTCGATCTGTTTGGGGCTGGCAGTCATACCACGTCCGTCACCCTGCACTGGGCTTTGCTCTACATGACAAAATACCCTGAGATTCAGGGTAAGAGCTCACAGATGTGGACAAGAAGTCATTGAGAGTGTGCTTGGCAGAAACAAGTGCAGACCTGAATTACACTCATTAAGTCCCAGATGAATTTATTGTTTCCTCCTTCGCTGTCCTGTTGCGCAGAAAAGGTCCAGGCTGAGATAGACGCAGTGATTGGACAGTCCAGACAGCCGTCCATGGAAGATCGTGCCAACCTGCCCTACACGGACGCTGTCATACACGAGATCCAGAGGATGGGCAACATAGTTCCTCTCAGCCTGCCTCATGTTACCAACCGGGACATCCAGCTGGGAGGCTACACAATCCCTAAGGTCAGTTCTCATATACAGTTTTTATGTCTGATACACAAACATGTTGCATCTTTATGAATTTTCCTTCCAACTCCAATCCCTAGGGAGTTACAATAATCCCCAATCTGACCTCGGTGCTGTTTGACAAGAATGAGTGGGAGACGCCGGACACCTTTAACCCCGGACACTTTCTGAACGAGGAGGGCAAGTTTGTGAAGCGAGCTGCTTTCATCCCTTTCTCTGCTGGTGAGGAGCATTTCATAACTTCTTTTTTGTTAAGATTATTTTGGAGGGTTTTGTATTGCCTTTATTAGATGCAGCTGAAGATAGATAGGAAAGAGGCAGAGATAGGAAAAGAGGCAGAGCGAGGGGGCGACATGCAGCAAAAGGGTCGCTGTGGTGAGGACTCTTATGTCGTCTACCAGGTGAGCTACCGGAGCGTCACAACATTTTTAATGTCATGGATTACAGGACAATTTTTGTTGATGTTTGTGTGATCATTGATTGACTTAAATACACAGGAATCTTTCAAAGAAATGTACCATTATTTTATCTTTCAAATATGGCCTGAGGAATATTAGGTAGAAATATTTCATTTTGTTGAGCATAAAGTGTTAAGTTAATAAACAGTGGAGTTTAAGTAAAAATAACTGCCACCACTAGAGAAACGTGCAGTAGTCAATATAGTTATATATCATCGAGTGATGGGCAACTTGTCTGATGAATTGTTGTTGTGTGATTTTGCTGCAGGCAAGCGATTGTGTCTCGGAGAGAACCTGGCCAAGATGGAGCTCTTCCTCTTCTTCACCTCCTTCATGCAGCGCTTCAGCTTCTCCATGCCTCCTGGGGTGGAGCCTGTGCTGAAGCCCCGTTTTGGCGTCGTCCTTTCACCCAACCCCTACGAAATCTTTGCCACTCCACGCAAAGAGTGATACACCTCTTCAAGCGTTTGCACATTTTCCAAATATATTTCAGATTATTCATTTTGCAATATTTCTGGCCACTTGGGGGCAGAAAAAGTCGACAACAACCTGACACAGTGTCCCCTTAAAATGTTGTGGTTAATGTTTTAGCAAACTGTTGCCTATTTACAGTATTATGTACATGGACAATTGGTGCATTTATTTGGAGTAATGTCCAATATAGTCTCCCTTTAGGTCTGCTTTGGTCTCCAACAAAACCTAATAAACCATCTGGATCTTTAGCATGCAAAATGTTTGACTTTTTTTTTTTTACAATATAGTTGTTAAGGCAACTATGTTTGTCTGCACAATAATTGTCACCTGAAGGGTTGGGGTGAAATATCTGTATGTAGATATGGTCTATCCATTTTTATCAACAGCATTTTTCACCTTTACAGTCATTTATCTGTAAATAAAAACATCTGAAAAATCCTGAAGAAGGACATCTTTGCCGACATCTGGAGCTCATGAATCCAATTATGTCACATCAACTTTATACATTAAAGTTGAACAGGAGTGCAGTGCAAACGGAGCAAAAGGTCATCAACCTGTTTGCTGGCTAAGAGGGCAGATATCAGTACGAATACAGCGATAAGAATATAGTCACACACTGCAGTTTAGTTATTCAAGTAGTAAAAGTAAACGCAGAACCCCTTTTGTGAGTTGTTTAGTGAGATGAGCATTCTAGTTTAAAATCACAGAAAATCACAGATATCAATCAATTTAAAAAATGTGTATGTCTGTGTGACACTTTATCTTTATTAGTAATATTCCCTAAAGTGAACTCTTTATATTACTGTAAGACCTTCCACTGACAGTCATTATTATCAGACAATCATTGACCAGAATTAACAGACTGTGAAAAAAAAAGTAGTTTACAAGTTTTACATAATTTTATAAAAAGACCAAAAGAAAAGTAATGTTTATTAACTTTCATTCGACATATACAAACATGACAAATAATAAAACCTTTGCGCATTTTATATACTGAGGAACATTTCTCATATAATGTAAACATGATTGTGTACAGAAAGGATTTAAAGATAATTGTCAACTTATGTCAGATCAAATAAGTAGATGCGTGCCCTCAGAGAAGCCACAACAGCCTCTCACTAATTCAGTTACATTTCACAGTTCACAGCTCGTCTCGTTTCACTTGTCTGTTGGGTGATGTTTCCTCATGAGCGTTTTAAACAACACGACTCATCTGCCCTTCCTCTGTGGACACTGGATTTTGTAGCCCACCCTGTAGGCCTGCAGGTACACACGTGCCTGGTTTATCCTGGAACAAAGCATTTACTATCATTTTAATTACGCTCTAATCCAACTTGACCTTTACACACGCTAAAAAAAAAGAAAAGAAATGATACTGTAACACACCTCTCACATTTGCTTATGCTGATATGCTTATGTTTGATCCTGAACTTGATTAACTCTAATCTAATCTATTCAAGTAAATACATAAAGAAGAATAGATGACAGGAAAGTTCTTAGAACATGACTAAACAACCCTGTGGTAAAACTCCACCCTTCTGCTACTTGAAACAAATAACCTCACAAACTACTTAATACATATCTATTGAATGTAAGAAGAAAAGAGGTCACCTGTATTTAGTGCAAAGCTGAACTCCCAGAGGTCCACAGCGGTCAATGTAACTCTCCCTAAATGCCTTTCGTACGGCTCGAGCCATACTGACCACCGTGGTGACCACAGGACACGTCCTACGACACACACAAACACACATCCATGAAAATAAGTAATAATAATCATTTGAATCACATGGCTTTCCCAAACCTACACACATTTTTATCAACAATTGATCATCGTTTCTTTGGTATTGCAAGTTCCACTATAGTGAAAATGTCACTTTGACAATTGTAACAGCGAAATAAAAGAACAGCACCAGCTTAATTGTACGCTGCCTTTAACTGTAACTACGAGTCTGAATGGGGAGGATTTCAGATTGACACTATTTATGTGGATAACAGCGGGTGTGCTCCCGAGTAAATTTGCATAACGGCACGATCAACACAATGCAGTGCAGTCATAGATCACATAGGTCTTTATATAGCTGTACACTGTTGATATAATGTGTTTGAATAAAAGAAACTTTCACTGAAAATTGCAGACCAGTAATGAGCAGTAGACAGACCACGGGTTAAAGAAACGCTGGTGGTATTTGTGACTCTCTTATTGTTGTTGGTGTCGTTCACACTTACAGTTTCTCACAGCGCAGGCCAGCCGTGCCCTCTGGACAGGTGCAGGTGTTGTGAGGACTGCATGTGGCCGCGTGGCGGCAGGGCGGCACACAGGGGGTGGTCACCGCTGGAGACACACACACAGCAAGAGTCTTCATGCAAAGTGATGGCATAGAAAGGTCTTTTAAACACACACACACACACACACACACACAGACTAACCTGTTTCACAGAGACTTCCAGTAAATCCTTTAGCGCAGCTGCACCTGTTGAGGCCCACACACACTCCACCATTCTTACAAGGTTTCTGACACTGAACAGGCTCTGAGGGAGACAGAAAAGACAACATACAGTCAAGTTAAGGGTATAAATTCACAGAACACCTTTTACGGTTATATTATTTCCATTGGAACGTCTGCATAATATAATAACTTTATCTATTGAGTACTTTTCATACAAGAGGTGTAGCTCAAAGTGCTTTACAATTAAAAAATACAAATGCAACACATTAACACAAGGGCAATTAGACAATATAGAAATAATAAGAATGACACTAAATATAAGCCAAAGTACATAAACAGGTTTTCAGCTGTTGTTTAAAAATGTGGTAGGGTTCTCCATCATTTTGGACCACATATAGTGTGTGCATTTAAAAACCTAGAAGTAGAGGATCTAAGAGCTCATGCAGGAATGTAAGACAGAGAGTCTGCAATGTAGGCCGGTTCCAAACCATTAGGGGCTTTAAAAACAAGTAAAAGAATCTTAAAATCTACTATAAATTTAGCTAAAACCTATTACCTAGTACTTAGAGCAAACAGTGACCTGGAACAGTGGCCACGACAAACTGGATTGCATAGCGGACTGTGGTTTTTAAAAAATATTGAACTAACATTCTTTTTAAATGTATCCACACCTCCTCAGCATGACACTGAGGAGGGAAGCAATTCTCTGTTCATTCTCTAATTTATTTTGAATTCATGACACAATAAGCTGTGTTGTTGAACACTTATTAGAGATAGAGGCTGTATATCCAGCAGTATATATATATATATATATATATATATATAGATATATATATCAACAATCAGTAACTTTAGCCTTTGGACATTAGAGCTGCTCTAGAATCTGTGCACAGCTCCACCGACTGGCTGCCTGGAGAACTGCATATCCAACACTAATTTAAAATAGAGCCAAGTTTTCCTGGAGCCTAGGCTGCAACTAACTATGGTCATAACCGATTAATCTGCCAACTATTTTGTTGATTAATTGCTTGACCTATACAATGTCAAAGAATTGTTCAAAGTCAAAGCTGACTTTATCAAAATGCTTGTTTTGTCTGGACAGCATTTATAAAACCAAAGATATCAAGTTTACAATCACATAAGAGAAAGAAAAGCAGGTAATTTTCACATTTGAGAGGCTGGAACCAGCAATTTTGTTTATTATTTAAATAATGTATTGATTATCAAATTAGTTCCCAATTAAGCTTCTGTTAATTCACTGAATCATTTCAGCTCCACTTGTGACTGAGTAGTTGTGAGTAGTTCAAATAGAGAGGGATTTTTCCCCTGTCAGATTGTTTAAATTGAAGGATTTTTAGAGGACTGGAGACATATAAGTATTTCACTCAAAAAAGTGGAGAAAAAAAAAAAAAATCAGATTCTTTGATTTTTGTTGGGATATTTTGTTTGGGTCTCAAGACTTAGGTTGGAATTAGATTGATATGATTACATACACATATTATACACATATACAGTTTATACTCAACTGTATGTTTTACATTTTCCTTTACAATTTACTTTGTGAGTCCATAAAACCATTTCTAGCTCACAATTTCTCCACCCACAAGTAGAGTATAGAAAAGCTTTTATCTCCTTAAGGGGGAATTTGGCATACAGACACGCTGATAATGATGATAAATATAGAAAAGCACAGCAATAGAAAAAAGGTAACAATAAATACAAAAAAAAGTACACAGGGTTAATGTAAACATCACTGTTGTAGTGGTCACCCCAAACAAATTACAGAAAGCAGCAAAGAGAAGAAGAAGCCAGAACAGGGAAAACTCTGCTGCATCCATAGCTGGTAACAACCAGCTTGTTTAAAAAGCCCAATAGCTGATGGAATAATGGAACATTATATATCAGTTAGTGACTCCTCTGGGGCGGGAAAACCTGTGTCCTGATGGAAGCAAATTAAACTCGGTGTGTAAAAGGTGCTGCGAGTGAAAAGGGTGCAGAGGGGCCGACAACAAATTCAGCACCTCATCAGAGTAAAAGCCATTAGAAGTAATGTGGCTGCATAAATTAGAACAAGTGGGGAACAATTCTCATGACTTTTATTATACGACAGTTTACTATATCGAAACACGGGTTAAACATGAGTTCTGTATGTAAAATGCATGCTGACTAATATTTAAATTGTACAGCAAGGGATAGATACAAATAGTGAGTGTAATGTCACCTATCTGGCAACGAGCGCCTTGCCATCCACCAACACAGGTGCATTTGTTGACATCCACACATGTTCCCCCGTTTTGGCAGGCAGGAGTGCACAGGGCTGCAAAACACACACACACACACACACACACACACACACACACACACACACACACACACACACATACATAGAAATAACAGTAGGTCTGTGTTGAAAAAATGACACTTGGGGGTATAATGTGTAATCTAAAGCTGACGTTTCTTAAATTACCCGTTGCTTTTGTGTTTTTCCATCATGATATAAGACACATTTTAGCAGCCAGACCTGCTAACAAGCATGGAGGCAAGGAGGAGGTAGAAATGACTAGCTCCCCCTCAGAAGGAGCTGCATGCCTGGTGTAACTGAAGCCAGATGTGTTGGTGGTTTTGTTACTCACGCAAGAGGCACTGGGGGCCGGTGTAGTCAGAGGGACACTGGCAGGCATCGGGCCCCACACAGCGACCACCGTTAGCGCAGGGCAGCTCACACACCGCTGAGCGAGAGAGAGAGAGAGTGTGAGAGAAAGAATGTAACAATCTCATAACTACATATGCAACAGTGTTTTCTTTTCTTTCTCTATTTTTTAGCACAGTCTGCTTTGTTTACTCAATTTGATTCTATCCTCCTTGTGTTTACAGACAGAGTCTCTACAGTGATTGCTTATCCAGAAGTGTGGCAGTCGTCATTAACATCCGAGGTGATGTACCCATGTGGCAGCCTGCTCCGGTCCAGCCAGGAGGACACAGACACTTGTCCCAGCGCATACAGGTACCTCCGTGGGCACAGGGTGGGGAGCACATGGCTGAAATACATATATATATATATATGTATATATATATCAACATGGATCCATTTCTCACAGCAACAGCAAATAACTGTGTTATTACAATGGCATATGTGGTGTCCATGTACAACAGCCAAGGTTGGTACCTGAGCAGCCCAGTCCAGGGTAGCCTGGGGGACAGTCACAGCTGTTTGGGGCCACACACACTCCATAGTTGTGACAGTGAGGGCTACACACAGCTGGAATGGCAAAGTTAATACGCATAATTCACAAAAAGAATTTAAGCCCTCACAAAAACAAGAATAAAAGGATCCCTTTTGCTACTACTGCCATCTGCAAAATTCATCATGATTTTTGTTTTTTGATGTTTGATGTTTGACTCACGCTGGCACTTGGTGAGGTCATCGGTTCGCACTTCATACCCAACCCTGCAGGTGCAGTTGAACCCACTCGGATGGTTCACACAGAGCTGCTCACAACCTCCGTTTGTGAAGTCCCCGCACTCATTCACATCTTATGACAAAAGACAGTGGGACAGTTACACAGTTACACGTTTCAAAACTGCAAAAACAATCTGTATTATACAGTCTGTTTATATGCTTTTGGGCTGACAAATCAGGGAAGCTCGGCTGTGTGCACACAAGCTTATCATCCAAGACCAGCCATCTGATTTCCACCCTTTGCTTTAACCCAGCTGCCGTGATTGCTTTTAATTCAGATCTCCCGCCTGGCAAGTACAAAATGGACGAGAAGCTGATTGTAGCTATTTAAACCTTTCCAGCTCTTTACTGTTTTTATCTGAAGGACTGCAGCAATAAATGTTTACAAAATGATGCTCTGGGAATCTTTGTACGGTTGTTTCAATAGATTGTGAAGTCTGAAGGGATTTGTTTTTTACATAATATGTAGTTAAAATGAAATAACAAAAATCTCATTAAACTTCTTCTGCATAAATATGACCTTAAATAACATTAGCTCTTCCCAAAATCCTTTTAACATATATAGTGAGATTAATAAATAAACAGCCTAATTTCCAGGACTAAATATTTTCGATCAGAGCCCTGAGTGTCATCCGAACAGAGGAACTCAACAGCAAAGGTGGCCCTGAGGACAGAAAATCAAGTCTCACCCACGCAGCTCCTCTGGTTCTCGTCCAACTTCCAGCCTGCCCGGCAGCTACACTGGACCTGGTCCTCGGGCCTCACTGTGCACATGTGGTCACAACCTCCATTTCTCAGCTTGCAGGTTGTAACATCTGTTCAATTCAAGAATACACTGAATGTTTACAAATTATAAAAATGTTTTGGGCAGAGCTAAAAAAAAAAAAAAAAGATATGAATAAAAAATAAATGAATAAATCTGTCATTTTTCAAGCGAAAATGCAAAGAAGACCCTGATTCCAGTTTCCAAATTGTGAAATTTGCTGCTGTTTTTTGTCTTATTTCATAGCATTTTTCCTCTATTTTCTTACATTTCATAGACAAGAGGATTAATTGAGAGTTTCATCTGCAGATTAATTTATAATAAAAATAATCATTGTTGCAGCCGTAATTATTGGACATTATTGGTTTTAAAAGTAACAGACTATATCGAAAGATATCAAATAAAAAGTAATGTTCTCTGAAAATGCAATAGCTATAAATAATTTGTAAAAGCTATTGTTTAAGACTTAGAATATATATTTTGTGCTAAAGTTCAGTGTGTGGACCATTCTTTAAAACAAAAATTTAAGTAATAAGAAAAATAGTTTGACTCGCTATTTGTGAAGTGTCCCAATTTTAAATAGATGCAAATCATACGTTTATTTTATTTTTTTTAACTCATAACTCAAAATAACGTGATGTCCACAATGTAATGAGAAACATACTGCTGCAGGTGAGGTTGTCTGTGTCTAGCAGAAGAGGAGGAGGGCAGTGGCAAGTGTGTCCTCCCGGAGAGTTGGTGCAGATGTGAGAGCAGCCTCCACTCTGGAGTTTACATTCATCAATGTCTGAGCACACGCACACACACACACACACACACACACACACACAGACACACACAGACAGACAGACAGACAGACAGACACATGGTGAACATCTTTTTTTGGACACACTTATCTCTGCATTGCAACAGATTCCTAAAAGAGTCTGGCATTCTCAACTCAGGAATCCTCCAAAATGTGCCCTTAGGGCATCCACTTGCGTCTGGGCAGATGGACGCACACAAACCGACACACGCAAAATGAGAACGTGAGATGACATATTCATGGCAGTTTGAGTAAATCAGCCTGTTTAAAGGACTCAAATGAGTAGGTAAACTGTGGAAGAGTGTCGGTGAGTGACTGACCCACACAGGTGTGGTCATCAATGTGCAGCTGGTAGCCGGGCCTGCAGGAGCACTGGAAAGATCCCCGAGTGTTGATGCAAATATGCTCGCAGGTCCCACTCAGTGCCAGACACTCATCCACATCTGTGAGATCAGAAACATTTAGTTAACTCCTCTGTAATGGCATAACAGGGCTCCACGTATCGTAAGGGCTCATTCAGACTCAAGTCAAACACTATTTGCAATTAATTTCAGCACTTGTTTCAACAAGCTTGGAGGGCCGGGGGATGGTGTTTTGCAAAAGAGGAGCAGTTAATAAGAGGCAGGTTGTTTTCCCATAGGCTGTATATAAAGATATATTCGATATTCGATTATTATTATTAGATATTAGCACATACAGCCTATGGTTTTACCTGTGCAGTTGAGTCCATCCTTGTCCAGCTGGTAGCCTGAGTCACACTGGCAGCTGTACCCTCCTGGTTCGTTGGAGCAGTTGTGTTGACAGTGCCCGTTGTTTAGCGCACACTCATCAATGTCTGTAAACAAGGACAATCCTCATGGTGTCTGGTGAGTGCTGTGTGCCCAAGGGCTGCTGGCACAAATAAGTAATTGTTTGCATGACGTAAGTATCACTGGTGGACACTCAGTGATGTGGAAAGCACACGCCACACACTGCTTACCCACCAAAACAAGAGTGTCCATCTCCGTTAAAGCCCTGGGAGCATTGGCAGAAATAGGAGCCAATGATGTTGCCACAACGAGCGTTGGTGTCACACCCGTGACCACCTGATGCACACTCATTCTCATCTGGAAAGAGAGCGCACACTCAGATACTAAAAAAACTCGGTTAATTTCCATTCAATGATTATCATTCTGCCATTCGGGATCATTTTAATGGAAGGCATAACAGCAAGCATTAAAACACGCGCACACAAGTAAGCTGACCCGGTCTACAGGAAACAGGAGTTTTCCATGGAGGGAAGTCAGCACTAATTGCTTACCTTCGCAGTGTGTGCCGTTTCCCCGGTAACCTGGTCGACAAACACACTTGTAGCTCCCAAGCGTGTTCTCACACACACCCTGACCGTCACACACCGCAGGACTCTCCGTGCATTCATCCACATCTGGGACAGAGACGAGGCACAGAGAAAAGAGAATGCTGCCTAAAGTATACGGCTTTTTCACTCACTTGCTGCTGTGACGTAATTTGCAATAAAACGTTTTATTGCTGAGTAAAAAGCAACTGTTGTCTGTGCAATGCACCCTTGAGTTACTAAATCATTACCAAACACCAATCAAGTATTTTTTTTCGGCAGAAGCAATTTCAAAATGTTGCCCCAGCAACACTATGGGGAGCTCTTGTATTGATATAAGAACATATTTAATTTTCCCTTTGTTCAACACCACATTTAATACTTTCTCAAATCAATTTAAAGAAATTGTAATTGTGAAAAATAAAAATATATTACAATAAACTCTTCAAACACTCCAGACTTTGCTTGTGATTTGTTTCTCACCATGACAACGTAACCCCTTAAAAAGCAAGCAGCATGCGTTAAGCATGGACAGAAGCACATCGTACCTTGACACACGGTGTAGTCTGGACACACAGGACCTGAGACCAGAAGTGCAGAGGAGTTACAGAAAAAACACAAGGGAGATGTAAAAAAAAAAGAAAAAGAAAAGAAATCTAATAGAGTATCGGGGAGATTTTAGAGGACAAGAGAGGAAATGAGTCATTAAAGGAAAGGTGAAAGAGCGGAAACGAAAACAAAGAGTAACAGTGCAGGCAAGCAGCAGATTAACGCGCTCTATCCCTTCAAAGCCTTCCTTCCTGTCAGCAGGAGTTATTAAGTCTGGAGGAACTCAAGTGAATGATGAGAAACTCACAACAGTAGGTCAAATATAGACATCAGTCTCTTCCAGCTGTGGTGGAGCTTAAAGTCAGACTTACCAACACAGGCTGGAGCCTCCGCTCTGAAGCCGGGCTGACACTGGCACACAAAGCTGCCAGGAGTGTTCACGCACACGTTTCCCAGCTCACGGCGACACAGCTCCTCGAAGCTGCACTCGTCCACATCTACAGAGCAGAGAAACCAAGACCTATAAAGAGGGAGCTTTCAAAAGCCTTGTTTAGATACAGTGATGTTACCAAACATCCTGTGAAAGAGTGCTTGGGGAAGACATTGTCTCTAAGTTCTACAATGCTTCTGAACATACTTTTTTTGATGTGTAGACCCACATTTCCCAATCATGCACACCAGATGTTAACATCAGCCTCACCTGCACAGCTTTTTCCATTAAGAGCCATTACATATCCGGAAGGGCATGAGCAGATGAAGGACCCAGGGGTGTTTCTGCATTCAGCATCACCCTGACAGGCCTGCAGGCCCGTCACTGCAGCCAGAGCACACTCGTCTATATCTGTAACACCCATATGATACACATGCATTATGACCATACTGCACAGGGCTAGAATGACACGCTCTCCCACACATACAGTACGTCTTCTCTGCCTTTCTCTCTCTCTCTCTCTCTCTCTCTCTCTCCTCTCCATCTTTCCTATCTCTCTCTCACACACACAGATAATGACGAACCCTGGCACCCTCCAGCACCCATCAGGTAACCACGGAGACAGCCACACGAGTAAGAGCCGGGGCTATTAGTGCAGCTGGCATGGGGACCACACGGTTCTGGCCCCTCTACTTCACACTCATCAACGTCTGTTGAGTATAGAGAGAAGATAATATGTTGCATCAAACTGACATCACTGTGTGCAACCACTAGGCACATAACACAGGTGCTTCCTTTTTTACTACACCGATGGAACACATTTAGTACAGCATTGAAATATCAAATGCAAAATCGTTGTAAAGAAAGCGGATGATAGTTGAGACAAGGGGAAGCCTTTTTCTGAAGACTGGTCCTTTTAAGGAAATCTTCTGTTTCACTGATTTGAATATTGTCTTTTGTTTGGCTGTGTGTTATTACTGAATTCTTGCAACCAAAATGTTTAGATGCAGAGTAGAGACTGCCCACCATTCTTTTGTCGCCTCATTTGTGTCCAGTAACAACGCTTGAAATTGAATGCAGTACTGATTTACTGATGTTACACACAGCACCTTCACCTAAACACTTGTTGTGTCGCTGACTCCGCCCCTTCTCACCTTTACACCCCGCTGGCCCCTCCAGAGTGAAGCCCACAGGGCAGGCACAGTTGTCCCCATCCTTCACCATTCCAGATGGACAACCGCAGCCTGTGCTGTTCTCCAGCATCACCTGGTTTTCCTGACACGGAGGAGCAAGACTAGGGCTCGGGGAAACTGTGGTAGTCGAAGGAGCTGCTCATGTAAAAGGAAAATATAGCAACTTAGGGAGTAACGGTAAAAAAGAAACGCAGAAAAAAAAAAAAAGAAACTCACCTGTGGTAGGTATGGGGCTCGGTGTGGTCTCACTGAGATTTCCGATGGCATTTTCAGTCACCTGATTATAAAAACAGGAGAGACCAACAAATTGACATAATTTATGCACATCACATGATCCAACAAGGACATCTCTCTCTCTCTTTTCTTATTTATCTCTTTAATAGCATGGAGAGTTTCCTTGGTCACTGGCCTGGCTCTTGGTGAGCTCCGTCTCTTTGTGTTTCACGACTTCATTTTCATTGTCCTCAGGGCTGCTCAGAGGCTCCGGCACAGACAGAACCAGAACCAGAACCAGAACCAGCAGCAGGGCTGACAGGAGAGTCCTGAGGTGAGTCATCATCACCCGAATCTGTGTGGAGATGAGGAGGTGTGTGGAGACACGCCGGCCATAGGAAAAACAGCTCAAAAGTGTTTATTAATGCAGAAAATAACAATATAGAGCATGTGACAATTGCTATAAAACGTGAATGAGTTTGTGAAAATGTAGGCCTGCTTATATGAATTGTGTGCAGCAGTCACACACAGCAGCCATACAATGCATGTCCAGGCAGGCAAAACAACATAGGGGTAAGAGCACCCTGTTATTAGGTTAACATCAACCCCTGGGCTGTCTACACAGAACAAAAGAAACTCACAGCGGCTGGAATACAGCTCCATGTTTTACATTAAGTCAGTTCAATTTAAAAAATATGAAAAGCAGCGGTGTTTATGGAAAACTTTTGCAGCAATAGACTCTGAAAAACCATAAATACAGTACGTCCGTGGGACTAACCTATAGGGTAATGATGCGATACACAAACTGAATAAAAAGTGTAACAAACTTACCGGGGTCAGAGCTGTTCGCGCTTATGAACGGGTTTGGCAAGACGGCGAGTTATCCAGATGTTAAAATGATCTCCTTATCTTCTCCAGATGCCGAATCGAGCGGACGCAAGGCAGCAGCTCTCTGTCATTATGGGGGGCTGTACGCTACAGCAGCGACTCCACATCCTGTCCAGGAACTCTGCACTTCCCATTCCACGAATCCCACATCCCCGAGGAAGAGCAGCAGCGGTCGGGCCCACAGGCGGCTCCGGCACGCGGCCCTGCGTGGAACCCCGACGTGGAGGTCATAAAGCAGTCAGGAGGCTCGGTCAGGGAACATGGCAGGTCAAAGGGTCAAAGGGTCAACGGTAGTAAACGCTTGAAGTTCCAGCTGTAGTATTTGTGTACTTGTGAGACATCCGTAGTAGCCCACTAATGGCAATATTTTAGCCCCAGCAGTCAAGGTGGTGGTAGTGAAATCATAGACTGTATGTGAGAAAGAAGATAGGAAAGCAGTAGTGTGATCAAAAATACTAACTAAATAAACGTTAATGATATTATATCAATATCTATATCATTTTTTTGGGGGGGATACTATACAATGCTTTTTTTTTATATGGTGTACTATACTGTGACTTTTCATTAAATACTACATAAACAATGTTTTATACGTTATTATATTTTTTTCTGACATTCTTTGTATATATATACATATATTTATATGTATATATATATTTACTTTTAATTATACTATATCAAGATTTTTCTTTGGGAATACTATACTAGGACTTTTGTATGGATTTTTTATGGCATATTATACTGTGTCTTCAAATAACAATCTATCAATGATTTATTTTTTGGCTTTTTTTATACTACGACTTTTTTATGATAGAAAATATACTATTATCTTTTTTTTCTATTAAATTCTAATGGCATACTATACTATTATATTTTATGGCATTTTTATGACAAATTAAGTCAAGATGTTTTGATTGATTTCATCACTTGTTTTTGTATAAAATATTTTTTTTACAACCATCATCAAATTATGAAAAAACACCATTGTCATGTTTCGTTTTACCTCGTCTTTGAAATCAAAATTCCCATCTTTGAAATCAAAATTCTGCCCCTAAGTGAGAGGCACCCTGAACAGTGATGGAAGCTTCATTGAAATCACAGCGAACAAAAGCCAAGTGTTTTCATGCAGATGTCAATGAAGACTATAATGTCAAGGATCTAGTTGGTTATGGTGGTTTTATTTGCTTTTCCCCATCGGAAACCATTAAAAATCTTCTAATCATTTTTAATGTTTCTCCTCTCCACCACCAGGATCATGCACACACAACTTCACAGTTTAACAGCTATCTAAATAAGCTTAACAATACAATTTTGAATATAACATATAAACTATAAAACTATTAATATTGTCAAATGTCTTTTACATGCAGCCACAATGACTTTGATGGATTTAGCTTTTACCACAGATTTAACATGATGATATCTTCATTTTGTGAAAGAGGTTGCAGAGACATGATGAAGCGGAGTAAACGTTTTTATGCTCTCAACTTGCAGAAACCTCTTTTTTCACAAGGCATCAAAACATCACAGGGGTAGGCACAAGAAAAGCAGCAACATTGGAGAAAGGTGACTATGAAACAGTGACTTAGTTTATACATTCACTTTATAAACTATTGTAACAAGAGGGTTGTGGATGGTGTCTAAGTGGGCAGTGATAGAATGTTTTGCATTACCTGTTATCTGGACAAAAAAAGTTCAGCTTATAACACATGAAGAATACAAACAATCAAAATTTCTCACAAAAAGAGATCTAACGCAAATGTAGTGGTTATGGGAATGATATATCCTGATTTATCATTCTTTATATAACCATGCAGTTCATAACACTGTACAATAGGGTTAGAATCATATATATGACGTTGATCATTTATAGTCCTTTACTGATTGGCAGATGGCAGTGGAGATCTCTTTCGCCCACATGACATGACAGAATACAACATGCAAGTATACGATGACGCGGCTCTCAACAGTGTCATTGAAGGTCAAGAGTGTGCAGTTTTTCACTCTTCTCCCCCCCCAAAAAAAACATGAGCAGCTAATGTCACTGCTTACTATCATGAATCGTCTTTAATATGTTTATTCATTCAGCTTCAATTAAGTAATTACATTTTTACATTGAGCATTACTCTGAATGAATAAATAAATAAATAAACAAACAAACAAACATTAATACCACATAAAAACATTTGAAGATAAAGACCAATAGAAAGCAACTCATTACAATCCATCAGTGCTTACCACAGTCTGAGATAATATGAATTATGTAATACAATATTATAATATCAGTGAATAATATGAACGTCAAATAATAATAATCCTTTTTAATTGTCCTGTGAGCTGTCAACTAGTGATGGATCATTTGTATATCACTTAGCGGTAGGCTACAGCTTCATAACAAAATGTCTGGATATCACATGTTCAACAGGCAACAAATTTAAATATATCATATATTACTTTAGCATCTGCAGTACATAGTGAATACATTCAAATGTACACTCAACAAAACAGCGTATTTGTTTGTTGGTTAAACTATTTACTTGCAAAGTGATGGTTCTTTCATCTTTAGGCTAAACTCTCAGCTCAGCAAAATTTGCATTCTTTACTTTGACCAGTGAGGCCTCCAAGAAAATCTTGAAGCTGATCTTCCTCAAATTGTTGTCACAGTGTCTTATGGGAAATGCATTTGAAATTGGCAGGATCTGTATTGAAATGTGCAAAATGTCACGAGCTCTCAGAATCATCCCCCATTGGAAAGCTCACACCGGTTCCTCTATTCTGGCAGAAGGAGCGCAGCCAGTAAAAAAAGTCCATCACTAAGTTTAGAATGAAAACGTTCAGACATGGCCGACAATCACTGGTATTGTGTGTACTGTGCAGCCCTTTACAGACAATGACGCGCTCAGAAGTCGTCCTCAGTGAAAGTCCGGTGAGCAGAAGACTTGAGGGTGAAGGCTACCACTAGAAGGGTGTGTCCATCTGGCTGCCTTTTGCTGCGGGTGACACCACACCATAGCTCCGCTCCTTCCACCTCAGCCACTGCATGTGGACCTCGTTTTGGACCTGTCAGACACACAAACACAAACACAGACAGAAAATGCAATATTAGGATGTTTTCAAACTAGTAAGATGATGCCGTTGCAACTTACATGCCATATGTATTTATTTAAAGAATTATGTAATTGGTTTATAATTATTTAATTTTTTTTACTCATTCAATATGTTTATGCAACACTGCAATATACTTGACATATACATTTGATACCACACTCATATCTTTCCGTTACATATAAGGCTACAACCAGCAGCTGGTTAGCTTAGCTTATGATTACAAAACGTCAAATTAAAATCATTATTTAAATGAACAGTTACGTTTGAATATCCCCACGGCAATCCCAGCGCATCATTAGGTAGGGACAAATGTGTTTTGCCACGGTTTGCTTATGTTCCCTTGGATGCACTCACACAAAATGTTTTTTGAAAAATAAAAAGGTGATGTGGGAAACAACCCTACGCCTGTAAAAGTCTCAAAGTGTGTGGGGATGCAATATTAATACAGTCAATTTGACTTCATAAAAGGCAAGCAGTGAAGGGTGATGGGAAGCAGCATATTTATTTTGGTCATTACAACTGACAAAGGCACAGCACATTTACAGCTCGTTGTATTTTTTCCTCCTTTTTCTGTCAGTCATTTTTACTCATTTATTTGAAAAAGTGGTCCTGATGAAGAACACACATTCGGGCAGTGCAGACTTACTAACTTACTTAATACTTACTGCTACTTCCAGCTCCCTACTGTGTTGACTCCTTGACTTGGTCAAATGCCAACTGTGTGTCCTTCCTGCCTTTTGTTAACACTTGTAATTACATTATGTCTGGTCATGGTCTTCCCTTATGACATCACGTGTGAGAATGATCGCTACATACGGGGGGTTGTATCCAGGACAGTTTCTTGGCTAGCAGCGGTGCTTCTTGGGAGTCAACACTGGTTACCTGGCAAATAAATAGTCCATTACTTAACCCCCCGCCCCCCGCAAAACTGAAAATTGTTGTTTTTAAACTTTGGTATTTGTGTGGATTTTAAAAATAATTATATAACGTATACTATCGTGTTTTAGAGTGTGGGTAGTTGAATTCTTTCACCCTTGGACAGAGCCTGGCTAGCTTTTCCCCTCTTTTCCAGGCTTTACACTAAACTAAGCTAACTTGATGCTAATTGCAGCCTTAATTTAAACGGAAAGACACGAAAGTGATATCAATCTTCTCATCCAACTCTTTACAAGAACCAAATAAGCCTTTTCCCCAAACTACTTATTTGTACTTCAAAAAGAGGACCAAAACACTTCAATAAAACTTGAACATTAAATTCAATATTTAGTTCCCCTTCCATCACAGAAGTCATTTTATTGGATATTAAACAATCTAATACATATACATATATACTGCTGGATATACAGCCTCTATCTCTAATAAGTGTTCAACACCACAGCTTATCGTATAATCAGTAGTCATGAATTCAAAATAAATTAGAGAATGAATAGAGAATTAATATATTTGACATGTTATTGGGGTATCGTGAATATTCATGAAGCATTAGATATACATTTCCTGTGGCATCAGGATATTAATCATGGATAATCCACTGCTGTATTTTTTTTAGCTCTTAATCTACAAAAGGATATAGATGTAGATTAAATTAGCTAATCCATAAATCTATTTGATGGATTGAGTGACTTCCAAGTACTACCCATGAGGCCCTAAAGCCCAAAACAGATGAACATGGATTTAGAGTGATTGTGGACTGAATATTAAACACAGACCGTGTGAGGTTGGAAAGGCCTCATATTAATCGTGGTGGTTACATAAGGGCTCAAGGTCCTTCCCTCATGCAATGAGGGTAGGAGAGGTGCAAATTATTTTGCTTTTTAAGCCCTGATAACTGTGAACCACTCAACCCTCACTGGTTTGTGATCTCGGTACACAGGCTTATTATGCAACGTAGAGCTATAAAATATCTGAGTGCTTTGTTGAATATGTTATAGTAAATGCTTGAGAGTGCTGTGGGTTGTACTGACCTCTTGATTGAGGAAGCAATAGAGAATCGACACAAGAAGCCCCTGTAAGAGAGATGGTTTGATCATTAACATTTCGGACTCGTCCGCACCATCAGGTTGCTCATGTGAAGATAGCTTAAAAATTAGATGATAAATGAGAGCGGACAGGCTAAAGAATAAAAATTCGATCAGGAAAATCTGTTATGTTTCCCTCACACAGCCAGCAAGCAAGGGTGGAATAATGAATCATTTGGAGTTATATCTCAATAACACATGGCTGTGTGATCTAAAGGAGAAGGCTGTAAACTCCTTATACTAAAACATTCAGAATCAAATTGGACATACTTGTTTTACCTCTTTTATAAACAAAGCCTGGGTTACAGCGATTTGGGCACTTTTGTTTCAAGTATATTCTATACTTATATGAAACTTCTGTGCCTAATTAATTGGAATTCAGGAAGGGGGGCAAGATCAAAAATTCAATTTGGAGAGCTGGCTAGCAAACCAGTCTGTGTCACGTGTGCCATGAAGTGGAGGAGGCCATTTGACTTTTCTGTGGTTGCGTGTCTTCAGCAGATGCAACACAGCCCTGCTAAGCCCTTTTCCACTAATTAACTTATTCTTCATTATGGCCTTTCAAGCATATAACAAGTGCTCTTCAAAATAATTTTATCAAATAGGAATTTGGTAATAAATCTGTTGTTCAAAGTGAAATGTCTATGATATCTTTTAAGCCACGTTGGTCCAGATCTTAATATCTCAACAACAATTAGGGATTCAAAATAATATTGTAGCCCATTTTCTACACAAGAAAAACATGACAAAGACAAAACAAAAACAGCTGTCCATTCCTGTAGTGCATTTTTAGCATTTGCATCAGGAGTACCGTAAACAACAGCAAAAAGACAATTCTCTTGGCAATATGGTAAACATCTTAACATTAAAAAAATCAACATGTCCATCAACTTTGACTATGATTGAGCACCAAACATCATTGATGTGAACACAGAGTCCACCGCCTCTCATCCCACCGAATCTAAAATGATTAGTTTCTTGCCATTCACTACAATACACATTTTTTTAATGAAATAAGGTCCCATGGTGGTCAACCGGAAGGGGCGGGACGACGCTCTCTATGCACAGAGAAGAAAAAGGACCTGAGAGCTTCGAGGGCTACTTATAACAGAGGATATTTCAACAACTTACCAAATTATATATTTCTCCATAGCAATGCAATATTTATTACATACCAGCGATAATTGAACCAAATTTGGTAATGTAAATACATATCAGAAAAAAAACATGTAAACAAATTTAGCAGGTGCACATGTACAATGTGTCAGAATGGTGTGTGTGTGTGTGTGTGTGTGTGTGTGTGTGTGTGTGTGTGTGTGTGTGTGTGTGTGTGTGTACCTGGAAGGATCCAATGCACAGCTCGATACAGAGGCGCAGGTTAACATTGAAGTAGTCAGGCAGAAAATTGAAGACCATGTAATGAGTACCAAACAAAGGGATGAGGAGGAGAGTGGACTTAGTCAGGCGTCTGTTGCACAGAAGGAAAGAAACACGATGCAGGAGGTGAAGCTAACCCCAGGGTTTCATTTAGTCCATGTTTATCTAAATACTGCTCCGGATAGCATCATGCATGCAGGCACGCTAATCATATGGCAATCAAGAGGATGCTTGTGTGTGTGTGTCGATCAGTATGCAGAATTTCTTCATGAGGGGAAAGGTAGTAGCAGGTGCATGATTCAAAGTGAGGATAACAAAATATGAGTGCAGAGGTAATGTTTTCTTTTTGATGTGCAGGGACACAAATCAATCTACCTGGTGCAATTACGTCAAGCATCACTCAACTTACATGCCTTTGATATGTCTTTTATACGATCCGGATATGCATTATATCCCAAAACACTTTCTGCCAATTTATGATCCTATTTCAAATAGAAATTCTAATTCTGTGAAGTGGAAAACTAGACGTAACCAGACTGACCGGTTTGAGGTTCAGTAGTGACTGACTGAATAATACATTGCCGACTGTGGAGCATCAACAGTTAGTTTTCATGCGACGTGCATCTTTTCCTACATCAAAGTGTCTACTTATCAGAGTATCAAACACAGTGAAAACATATTGGAAAATGTTACCATCAGACTGTAAAAGCTTAACGGCTCATGGTAAATAAAGTCACACGGACGCAACTTTGAAAATTCAGGACTGTGTGAGAAAAAGATGAAAGCGAAATCTGATAAAAGCAATAAATGCTGTAATGACTAAAGTATGAGAAACTGTATTACTGCTGAGTTCAGCCACTCATACTGTGTCTACATTACCTGTACTGAGAGGAGTTATTGAAGTGGATCAGCCGAGGATTCAGCTTCTGTATCAGGATTCTGATGATGTTCATGAAGAGAATGAAATTGACCTGTTGATTGAAAAATCAAGAATGAAAAATAAAAAAAACAAAATGCTAAGCTTTAATGAGATAAAATGTCAAATGTCCCGTACAACAAGGTAATTATTGAATGTCACGGCAACAATATAGGCAGACCAGTGTGAGGGCAGTCTATTAAAACATGCACAAAATACTTTTTTTTTTCCAAACAATTTCTCCGAAAATCATCTCTACTAAGAAAGTAAACAAAACATCTGCATAACAATCTGCTAGGTGCATAACTAACAGTTTTGTTTCTCTCGGCACAATGAGAGTATTTACCGCAATAGACACAACAATTGGTCCCTTGATGATCCACCAATAGGGCGAGTCCTCGTTGATGTCCCAACATCTGTAGAGGAAGAACATTTTGAAAAGTGCTCTTTAGTCGGTCTGCAGAAGTTCTTTAAAGGTTTGATGTACAATGACTTCAACTGACAATAAAAATCAACGCATAACCAGCAAATAGTAACAAGTACAAAGTGAGTTCAGATAAATAAAAAAAAAAGGTTTAAAAGGTGTAAAAGGTAAAGTACCTCACCTTCGCTCCTAAGGGTGTGTTTCTTCATCAATAAGCTGTACTGTATATCATTACATTTTAAGAAAATTCTATACACATTATGTCTGTAAATATATATATAAAAGAAAGAACTGTGCTTGTGGAGATAGAAGTGGTACTGGAAGTTTATACAAACTCTGTGTCCTCAAAATACACCCGGGATCCAATCCACAAGATGATGAAGAGCACAGGTACACCTGTGGAAAGGCAGAGTAGCAAAACTAATGTCAGTAAAAATGCAATCAATACACACTGAGTTGGTTGAGTCTTAAATAGAGAGTTATATAAAGTGTGAAGGTGTTGAATGACCTTTTTTCTAATATCTGTATTGATCTGTAAAATGAAATATTTCAGAGGCTTTATGCACAACACGTCTACAGTCACAATTTCCTGCCTTGCCACCGCTGGGACAAATTCCTGTATATTCATCGTACTGAAGGGGTAGAAACATCCAACCCACAAACATAATCAAATACATTAGTCGGGACTGCCACAGGGACGTAAACTTTTATTCAGTTTGTTTGGTAATTACTGCTTATGACACCGAGCTAGGAGAGTTTCTGGCTCTTTTAAAATATGAAGTTGGGGATATCTGTCTGCTTCTTGTTGTCCCTGAAGGCAGCTGTGAATCTCTTTCGAATCACAGAACTGCAATAAAAACTGTTCGGCTCAATAGGTTTGAAATTAGTTATCCGATTTTGGAGAATGAAGCATAATTCCTTTTGACCCTCACATTGTTAACTTAAGCCCACTTGGCAGGATGTTGATGAGAGTGATAGGTGTGATATATTGCTACACCATGTTTGGTATTTAATAATACATGCTATTTGGAAGTAATAATAGGTGAACACTACAAATTCTCTACTGAGTGACCCTGTGGAGACGTAAAGTAAATGTAATTTTCTTTTTAAATTTGAAACTGCAAAGCTGCTGATGTGACTTTTATAATACAGAGGGATGATGGCTCTAATTTAATTCAGTGGGCTGCACTTATTTGTAGATAAAAAAAAAAAGAAACCTGGAAAGTAAATTGAAAAAAAAGAGCTGCAACAAAATGAGAATAGTTTCCAAAATAAAGCGTTCAGTTCCAAACCAGATGCAAGTCATGGACTGAACACAAAATCACACAATGAGAGTATTTCTGCACTCCAATAAGAATAACAGTCTGAAGCATCAAATGATGTGTATACTAATAAAAAACACATCTATTTTCTAAGATAAAAAAAGCAGAAAGTCATTATGCACATAATTTATTAGCTGCAGAATAGACAGCAATGCCTTGGCTCACATAAACCAATGTGGACTTTTTCAGGCAATTTGCATTGATAACTGTTTACTAATTTCCTGTTCTCTTTCTGTAATTTTTAAGTGTAACTCACCTTGAGCCAACATAGATTAGTTACAAAACTCATCGTAGTGTCTTTTTGAGTCACCCACAAATGTTTAATTCCCCACTTTATTTTTCAGTCTTCAGAGTATCATATCATACAGGATACTGTAATTTGGGACATCTCATATTGAATACAGAAGTCTGAAGCTCAGCTTAACAAATGTCGAGGAAATCGCATGTCAAGATCTCTCACCCCATCCCAGCAGGCTGAAGCCCCAGAGGCATCGAAGGCTGTGATAAAAGGACGAAAGCAGCAGGGAATTGAGGTAAAGCGCCTCCACCAGGAGCCAGAAAAAATTGGACATTACACAGTAGTGACAGAAGACCACAGAGACCTTACAGGCAAACTGGACAGAAAAAGACAGGAAGGAGAAGAAGGACATAGGGTGAACTGTAAGGGGGGAATAGTAGGAGAGAAGTGCACAGTTGTTATGCAATGAGAGACAGGAGGAATCTGCCCGGTGAAGATTTTGTAATACAACCAAGAGCCTCTTGTTCTAACCGTGGAAAGGGTGCAGTGATTGGTGTCATCACTTGAGAACAGAGTTGCATCCTTTATGAACACAGCCACAGCTTTTAGGATAAATGTGACAAAAAGCTGGACGTGGATGAGGTTCCTGGCACAACGCAGCCTCCTGTTGAAAGATCAGGCGAGTAATAAATGTACTGTAGTGTAGTCTAATGCACAAAAATGGCCTATCAAAGCGAGATGGTCAAAATATGTTCTGGATCACAACACATTGTCACACCCTAACTAATACCTACAGTATGATGTCAGTTTAGGGCCACAGACTGAGACAGAACAATGAAAAAACAAAACTAGTTAGCAACAAAATAAAACAATAAAAAATGTATAGTATGAGGAACAAAAACTATAAATACAAATGTAAAAAGAGATGGAAGTTATGGAAGGGATTTCAAAGAGATTTTGTGACAAACATGTATAAAAACTGCACACCAGCTGCACAGAGAAAAAAAGAAACCATTAATTGAGAGGCTTTATTGTCCTACACGCTCCTACTTAATCCAGCAAACCACAGAGCTGAGTGATGAGGGAGGATTGGGGGGGGGAGGGGGAGGGGGAATCATTGACATTGTGACAATCAGTTGCTAAGTGGACTTATAGCACTTGTTGACCATGTCAATGAGGGTCCAAATCCAAGACAGAAAAAAAAAAATGGTACTGAGAGGGACTAGATAGATAAAGGAGAAGCACGTAAGGGATTATGAGAGGGAAAATTATGTTAATTTTCTTGTATCATAACACATGACAACTGGTTTCATTGCAGGTTTTTACTTTGTTTTTCAAGGTTAGTGGCTCTAAAATGACTTCTTACAACAGCATCGCTCCTCTTCCTTAAAAGAAAAGTACAACATTTTGGAATATATGCTTATTTGCTTTCTTAGCGAGAGTTAGATGAGAAGACTGGTACCCTTTTTCCATGTGTACGCTATGTGAATAATTTATGTAATGCAAATACAACTTAGCATTTTTACATTTCCGTTTGGGTGCATATTAAACAAACAAGATATATTGTTTATAAGTCAAATTTAGAGGTCTTGGCTGGTGGACTTTTTGTACTTTTGGCAGGGCCAGGCTAGATGCTCTAACATCTGCTAAGCTAAAATAATCACTTGCTTTTACCGTACAAGTGGTGTCAAAAGTGCAGGAGTATTTCCCAAAATGTCAAACTATTCCCTGAATAAACTACACTAGGACATCATTTTAAATGTGTCAAAGCTAAAAGCCCAAATAAAGGCCCCAAAACTGTGTGAGGGTCAGACATTATTAAAGGTGTTTTATTAGAGCCAGGATTAAAAGGTGCCTTGGAATAATCTTTTTTATTGAGAGTAAAACAATATTGTTGTGATTGCTATTGCTTGGCTGTCTGTTGTAAATGGAATGTCCGAAAGTTGACCAAAATGCACTGGTTACTGATGAAAAATGAAATAAAAGTCTGTGCGTCTTCTCTCTGGATAACCACATCATCTATTCTTACCTGAAGAGCAGCAGGATCAACACAGCAACGGCCAGCACCACTAGAGAGAGGCTGTAGCCGACGGTGTATATCAGCTTCACTGTGGCAAAGTATGACTGCTCTATCTGAAAGCAAGACGAGAAGGAAGATTTTGTATAAAAGGATGTTGTCCTCCAGTGTTGAGGCTTTTCGAAACGCTGTGAGGCCTTAAATCAATTTAATGTCTAAAAATGACACTAAATTGCCGACAAGCTCAGGACTCAGCTGTACTGAAGAGATGAAGGCAGCATTAGAGCAAGAAAGCTTTCTCCATATTCTGAAGCTGAGTCAAATGGCAGTATGACTGGACTAAGCAGACTACTGAATCGATTCACAAAAGTACATAAAAAGCTTCTTAATTACCACAGAACTTGTAATTTGTGACTTTCCACCCAGCTATTGGAAGACTTAAAAGGTCTTTTTTAAACTCAAGACAAAAGATCTATAGCAGTAGTTCTGTACTGCACCAAAAGTGAATTATCCTCCAAAAATACTGTTCAGCACGATTAAGCACCATTCTCTCTTTGTGAAATAAGATAATTTCAGCTATTACCTGATATGGGTGATATTCAATTCAACAAAAGTATTTTCATATGAGGCACATTTATGCTTGAATCAATTTTCTTTTCTGCTCTTGCGAGGCAACGAGCCAGGAGGCATATATACTCAAATTTAAACTACCCCAAAAAGAAAAAGTCTGATAGGGTGCACAAAAATTTGGACAAGAACTTCTTGTAACGTGGTACATTAATCTTTTCTAATTTAGCTGGTTCGGTCTGTTAATTTCTGGAGTTGAAGCAGGTCTTAATTTGTCTTTGCTTCTGTTTGTTCTTTTCCCGTTGGTCGCGTGCTTGTTCCTGTTCCATCTCCTCTCTTCCTGACCTCTGTGCTCTCTATTTCCCCATTCTCCAGTCGGACCTCTTTATCTGCCGCGCCCCAGAAGCTCTCACCTCGGGTATGTCATCATCCACACTGCAGGCGATGTGGTACGGTGGGAAAGGTCTGGACCAACCCCCTGTGCTGCAGTTACGGCTCACTGAACCTGAGGTGAAAGGTCAAGATATCAAAAAGATCATCCTCAGAATAGATTCACAAACTTGTCAAGAGATAGAAATTGAATGTTTGGTGTTTTTAGCCACAATGTCTACAACCAACGCTGTGATCACACAACCTCATTGAAGACTCTGATAATCGTGACCACTCGCTTATTGTTAACATGAGAATCTTTCCCAGTTTTTACCATCCATTCGTTATGACATGAATGCAGCATTAGCATTTAGCTCAAAGCACCACTGTGCCTAAATACAGCCACATAGGGCCAATAGTGTGGCTGTCGACTATTAGACTAATTTCGACACTGTTGTATATTCTTACCGATACACAACACATGTCACGGTACTTTACCTAATTTAGTTTAACATTTTTATAGGTTTCACAATCTGCCTATATGCACAAATCTGCTAATTTACCTGTTAAGACAAACTACTTTGATTTCAGATTCCTGTGACAATCTAGCAAGTCTGATCACTGAGAGCCGCCATGAGGCTAAGAAAACTGAAAATCAAGATAAAAAAAAAAACACCCTTTGCTTTCATTAGAGCAACAATTTAACTTTTTTCAACTCACTGGTGAAAACGCTGCTCTCGTCATTATCTCAGCCCGAACCCCCTACTCACCCCCTTCTTTCACCATGTGATCCTTTAGTCACCTGTGTTGTTTTTGAAAAGGGAAAAGACGGCAGGACAAGCTCTTTGGACCGTTTCCCCAACGGCTGCATGAGGCCAGCAGGCGACTGCATCCCAGAACGGCCGACAATCTTTTGTGTACAAGATGAAAGAAGGTTTAAATAAAAGGTGTGTGTGTGTGTGTGTGTGTGTGTGTGTGTGTGTGTGTGTGTGTGTGTGTGTGTGTGTGTGTGTGTGTGTATCTGTCGGGGTAGTTAATCAGAAGGGAGATTACATATACACACATTTATATGCAATGTCATACACCGCCTCTTCGAAATGCACACAGTTTAAATATATTCTCATGGAGATACAGTGGAGGTAAATGGGGTGTATCATGCACAATACCCACAACGACATACCTCAAAGCCATAACATCTGCCTCTGTGTAAATTGTTTTAAGACATCAATGAGGAAGTACTGTAGAACTCCAACCCAGACCTTTATCTTGAGATAGATTACATACATCAATTCTTATGTAACTATTCTTAATGGTCTTCTCTACCAATGCATCACAGTGACAGATAACCCAGTGCCTTTTTAATTCTGCAGTTGGGACGACCTGACAACTGATGACTATCTGTGAAGCATTGATTCCACTTCAGACTCTTGTATTTAATCAGAACATTTGCAATTTATTTCATATTCAGCCATGCCCGCATTTATATGAGCTACTGCTGCAGAGTGATTTTGAAAACACACCTTCTGTGCTTCGGTTGCCCTGCTCTGCAATGTACTGAAGGCAGTGACGTTCCTCCTTCTCCAGCTGAAATATGAACTCGCATTCAGGGTGCAGACTTGACAAAGCCTAGAGGTAGCAAAGAAGGAAGAAAGGAAGGAAGGGATGTTCGATTAAATGTATGAATGAATGAATGAATGAATGAATATATATATATATATATATTTGACATGTTATTGGGGTATTGTGAATATTTATGAAGCATTATATATACATTTCCTGTGGCATCAGAATATTAATCATGAATAATCCACTGCTGTATTTTTTTTAGCTCTTAATCTAAAAAAGGATATAGATGTAAATTAAATTAGCATATATATATATATATATATATATATATATTTAAGCTGAGGACACAGTGGCCACTCACTCTGTAATTCCATGAACAAAGGCATTCCATGTCACGTGTACGTCAATCTCTAAAGGGCAGTGAGTCATTTTGCTTTCAGCGGGAAATGCTTTCCCACTAAAACAGTAACCTTTCAGTCTATTTCCGTCAGTGGCATTAAGCAACATGGTCTTTCACTATAACATACAGAGAGGGGAAGCTCAGACAGTTCATTACATTTGTTTATTCCTAAGGACACAGACACAGTCTTGGCCTCCAACAACTGTGCGCTCCGAGTGCCGCTCGGAGGTCCTTCTGTTATTCCGCCCCTGATTATCCCTTCGTTTCCTGATGCCAAATACAAACAGAATAACTGCATTTGCATTTGACTGACATTGATCTCAGACTAAGACATTAAGAACACCGTGTGTCTGGGGGACAAAAGGACTGATGTAAGGTGGATGTTGGAGTGTAAGTGGATGGAGGAAGTATGCACCGAAAGAGGACAGGACTGTCACGACTCGAGAGCTGCTCATAACAAACAAGGTCACAATCAACACCGCGCCTCCTTAGCGAGCTGTACCCAGCATGCCGTTCGGCAGTGCAACAGTTAATGGGGATCCCCTCGCAATACACTACAATGTTTACACACTACTAATAAATATATCTAGTCAATCTCAAGAGCTCACATTCTACACTGCCCTTTCGTGGGTCCTTAGCCATACACCCGCCAAGTGTGAACTAGATCGGATGAACGTTTATCGAGAAGATTCGAAGGACAGACGCCTTCCATTTTAGTTAGATATAAATTGAATGTGTTGTAAAACACTTCTGCTATTACGCCAGATGTTGTAGAGAGAGAAGGAGGGCTGTGCTTTGATCAATGTCTAGAAGGAAGCATTACTTACTACGGTTTTGAAACACAGTATGGATATACATATAGAACGCTCGTGTTAGTTAGAATGGGTCATTTTCATCATGTGATGACAGGCTTCCAGATGATTGGTATGCCAAAGAAAAGAAAGGCCAGAAGTGAGTCCACATAACAAATCTAAGACACCAATTTTATTGTAAACATTCTATAAAACAGATCGTTTCCCTGTGCTCACTGAGAAAGCTGGTGGTCGTACTATAAGTAGAGTATCTTGTGTAAATGGGCTCAACTTTACTGGTTTGAATTAAAGCATCATTTAATTTAATCTCATGCTGCTGGCGAACTTAGGTGGTCTTGAATATAAAAGGTCAGAGCAGCAGGCAGGTGCCTTTTTAGTTTGCTTTGACAGCATACTGCCTAACAATGTGTGTGGTTAAAAGTCTTCCGTGGTATTGCTACTGACAGAATCTCTGTGCTTACTTTTAATTCACCCCCACATTTTGGCATCATAAAATATCTGCTTTCATTCTGCACCGTGATTTTTGATCTTTAATATTTAGGCAAGGGAAACAAGAGATTTGCTTGCACGTTGGAAAATATGTAATTCCGTTAGTCGCTGCTTGCATATTATTGTTAGACTTTAGTCATTGACTTGGAAGGAAACAAGACAATTTGATTTTCATGTACGCAGCCATTCTGGTGCAGAATCTATCACGAAAAATAAAAATATCTCAAAAAGCTACTCTTTTGCATTGAAGAAAAAGGAGGCACTTATAGGCAGATATGTAATCCTGATACCCCACCATTTCCAAAATTACTCAACATTTTCAAAATGCTTAGCATTTAGCTTTTCCCATGCTGAGTAATTTTGAGTCTGCTATTTCAGTATAAAAGAAAAAGATGAATAAAACACAGAACAGCACAGCATGTCGCAGACACAGCCGTGATGAAGTCATCTCTGTTATTGATCGGCACATTGCACAGACGTTTGTGCTGGATTCAGCTTTGCTCCATCGCATTGTGAAACACTTGAGGGAACTCATAATGAAAGAAGCTTCAGAGACGCAATTCCTCTGGGACCACAAACACTCTCCAGAGAGTTTCCCCCCACTCAACGGCTATCTGAGTGCCATCCAATAAGATGCACCCATTGTGCTTTATAAAAAATTCCATTAAAAAGATCTATGAGTTTCTCTGAGGGGGAAACAGCAACATCTGCAAACCCACCTGGAGCCAGTTCATGAAATCACATGATTGAATGCGCCTTGCATAGACATAGCTTTTTATTATTATAATGTGGTGCATATCATTTAAACTGAGTGAGGGTATGTTGTTACTTGAAAAACCAAACCACTCGGGTATTTGAGAACAAAATGCCAAACCTGTAATGGCAGTGCACAAACAGGATGTTTTTAATTTCTTTGACACATTGATTATTATCTCCATATGCCATAACTCTTACAAGAAACAGTCTGTCCTTGACATTCACATGAATGGAAAAGCCAGAGCATTTGAAGGATTTAAACCAAAAATATCCTGCAAAGTCAATCAAGACTGATGCTGTGAAAACAGATTACCAAAGTAAAATTGGTTTGGCCCAAAACACTTCATTTCTGTTTCTACAACGCAATCTATCACCTCGGCCCTTTCTTCACCATCTCACACACACACACACACACACACACACACACACACACACACACACACACACACACACACACACACGGAAAAAAACTTGTGTTTGTGCAGAATAACAAACCACTTTGGCCACTATGTCCACCTTCAGAATAAACCCAATACAGAACACAAATTGGAATTGAACGCAATCCTCCCAACAGTTGTTAGACGGGGGAAAAAAAATGTGTTCCCCTATTTTCTTTAAAGCTATTGTCAGGAACTTTTCATTGTGTATTGACTTGGTCTGCAGTGGGCTGGTCGCTGCCCGGGTTTCTGGTGAACCTGGATGATTTTGTCTGATTTGGCGCGGAATCCGACCCGGTTGCACTGATGACAAGCATTAAGAACAACTCTATAGAAAAAGCCAATCTTCTCGCTGATGGCATATAGATTCATCAGTATTAAATGAAGACTGTTCCATTAACAGTTAAAAGTAGTAACAAGCGTACAACCTCTCAGCACCATCTCTCCCTCCATCAATGAGGAACAGACGTGTCGGAAGAAACCTGAGCAAATTGCTGCCAATCCTCTTTGTTCTTAATGCAATGCCAATAATTTAATGAGAGGTGGCATTGCGCAATTTACAAAGCAATTACTGCTCCGCCTGTTCAAAGGGAGGCGAGGGACCCATGAAAAAAAATGGTTTATCTTGCCTCCTGCTGAGATACCAGATCTTGCAGCAAGTGTGCTTCAAGCTGGGACATGTATACAGACGTAAAGGTATATTGTTCTTTGCTAAACTGTGGCTGTGTTATTATAATTCATTGTTTGAGCAGACATGTGAGGAACAGTTAGGGCATTTACATTCAAAGCAGAAACACGTAGGCATGCATTGTTACCGTAAAGCGCACAAAAGCATCAGCTTAACGGCACACTGTGTGTCAGATGGGGCTCGTGTAATGTACAACACATCACTTCCCTATTTATATGCAAGAGGATGCTGTAAAGACATTTGATTCTAAGAATGGTGTGCAGTTGAGAGCAAAGCTTTGAGTAGCAGGGGGTGAGGAACAAGCCAAAAGACTGGGTGGCTGAAGGCGTGCTCATGCATTTTAAGTGCATGATGGGATCAAGGAAGACACTAACTATTTAAGAAACAGAAAGAGACACAAGGAGAGAGGTGTGGGGGCCGTTTAAGGTAAGTCTGGGTACTATGAGCCATGAAACCAAATGCAAACCCAAAGGCCCCTTCACACTGGCAGGTTGGTGTGCAGTGTGCTGTAAAAAATGCTCTCTGAGAGGTGAAACCCATTATCCACTAACCCAAAAGTGTCCATCAAACTGGGCTCACTTTGCAGATGTTGCCTTATTTTTGAAAGAAAATAAGGTGCACTTTTATGCTTCTGCCATGGTGCTGTGGCACGGGATGAAAAAATATAAAACAATCACATATCAGAAAGAGATCACAGACACGGATCACTTTGGAAAATATGATTATTAGGTTGCTTTCTAAATGACAATATTGATTGTATTCTCATAGCTGTATGCTAAATATGAAGCTTGAACTAGCAACTGATTAGCTATTAACCGAGCATAAAGACTGGAAACAGGGAAGCAGCTCGTCCGGCTCTGTCCAAAGCTCAGAAATAATCTGTTTACCAGTACTTCAATAGGTTTACACGAAGTGTAAAAAGGACGAACAGTGTTTTTTACTGTGGGGTTTCGTGTCAAACTATTTCTTGGCCAAACCGTAACTTGTCACTTAACAAGCTGTTTCCTTCAGGCGTTATGCTAGGCTAAGCTAACTGGCCGCTGAATGTAACGTTAGCGCAATATTTAGTCGTACAAACATGAGACTGGTGTTGCTCTAACGCTAACTCTTGTAAATGAATGACCGCATTTCTCAAAATGGCAAATATTTTTTAACTGACAACTTTATAAAAAGATTGCTGGCGAGACAATTCAGGTTTAGTACATAAGACTAAAAAGATGACCAGAAAACCTCCACCTTTTCTCTCTCTCTCTCTCTCTCTCTCTCTCTCTCTCTCTCTCTCTCTCTCTCTCTCTCTCTCTCTCTCTCTCTCCAGACAGCAGAAATCTAGTCATATCTGAACATTCAAAAGAGACAGTTTCCTTGTTTGTAGTGACTGTGGTTTCTTTTGAAATGTGTGACTGTGTGTGTTTATGGACCCAGTTTATTATAATTCTCTGCAGTCCTAAGCATTGAAAGTAAATAGACTGAAGTGGAACATGGTGATGAGTGTCTGCCCTGTTCCTATTGTCTCTCTGTCATGCTGATCATCATACCACCTGTTTGCCTGCTTCTCATATTTCTATTCCATTATGTAAATTAGCGAGGTGGTGGTGAATTAATAACCTTGTAAAGTATCTCGCCGTGTGGATGTGCAGAGTCTACGTGTGTGTGGTTTGTTGCCTGTCTTGCTTCTCCACGGTTGATCGAATTGTGTACACACTGCAGATAGTAAATAAAGTGGTAACATCAGCAAAAAAAAGTCATGCAGCGATTAAGTAAATTAAGGTAACATATTCCAATTTGTGTACGTAATAGTTTAATGGAAAATTAAATAAATCTAACATTTCCATTACTAATATTCCATCCAATTTTCTGTTTGGCCTATTAGACAATTTACATTTATCTGCATAAACACAATGTTTAATATCTAAACATACTCACATACTTGTATCTTTTACTTGTATCAAACTCCACAAATACAAACCTATCTCCGAAATGTAAATTACTGAGTACAAAGTAATGATAAATATATTACCAGGTCACATATATCATATATGTATTAGGTTTGCAAATAATGATTTGTTTATTTATTTATTATTAATTAATCTGTTGACTATTTTGATTACATGTCATACATTGCATGATGCTTGCTCTACTCTTCTACGATATTGATAATGTTTAGCTTTCTCTGGTTCAAATTTTTACACGTGTATGTTGTATTGTTGTTTTAATGGCTAACTTAAGGGAGAGAAGTTGGAAATTACCATTTTGGCTAACACTTACACATTTCCAGTGTCAATGTGCATTGTCCCTGAAAATATATAAATAAATAAATAATCCATTGTCTATAAAATGTCTAAAGAATACGCAGTGTCACAGTTACCCAGAGCCCAAGGTGACTAAATTCAAAGCTCTTGTTTTGGCAGACAAATAGTCCAAAACTAAAAGACATTAAGTTTATTACATTAGGAGACTAACAAAACCATATAAATCATCATATTTCGTGCCGTGAAGCTAAACCCAGTTAATCTAGGGCCTTTTGCCACAAATATTAATATATTTAGGATATAAAAACAGATTTGAATTTAAAATGATAAAAGATCAAGATTAATTAACACGGAACAATTATAGGGTGTTTGGGGCTGCACTAAACACTTTACACACGCACACACACACACACACACACACACACACACACACACACACACTTTATTGTCATTCACATTCATTCAGTAGCCAATAGATTAAATTCAGACCGGTGCTGATGGTACCTGTGAAGAACCAAACAACATCAGGTGCCTGCAGACAGATGCAGGGCGCGCGCACTATCACCCAGAAGCACGCAGCCACACAGGCTTGTCTCTGATTAAGGCTCATTGAACACTACACGTCATCAATATGTTCAATACATTTCAAGTCGAGACATTAACAGAACGGAAAATAAATTTATTTTTTTACGGTGTTCATTCCTCATCTCTCATAAGTAGTTCGCAATGTTTCGCTTTTTAAAACAACAAAAGGACAGCTTGAAGTTTTCTACGTGGAAAAAATAATAATGTATCTATTATTTTTGTTTCTCATTCACAAAGGTTAAATCAAAGTAAATCACTCACAGTTGAAGCCAAACACACAGTGAGAATAATCCCTCTGACGTGGAGACAGAACATGTCGTCGGTTCAGTCCAACGAGACTGCAGAACTCACTCCTGCAGGACGGGATGCTGAGACTTTCTCTCTTCCCAGGTGTGAAATACAACATTTGTCAAGCACACAACAATCAAAATGTAGCAAGTCCTGTGTATATTTTCAGAATAAAAAACTCACTCGCAAACTATCGGTCATAAATGGCTCTGAAAACAAATATGTTCCATTGATTTCTAGAGCCTTGCAAAGAACTGCCTCCAACACTATGATGAAGGATGAAAGTCAAATTAACCAGAGGTTACTAGATGGTGAAGAGACGCGTTCCTCTTTTATTTTGAAAGGCAACAGGTATGGCTCGTAGTTTGGCCAGAGAGCTTTACAGCTGCTGCTTGTTAGATACTCAAAATTCATCCCCCTGCTTTCCTGAGACTGAAAGTGTCGCCAAACACTCACACATGCACGCACGCACGCGCGCGCACACACACACACACACACACACACACACACACACACACACACACACCGGCTGGACTCCCACTTTGATACATGAGATATGAGGTCTGACTAATGGAAAGAAAAAGGGTCACATTTAGATTGTCAATTGTCAGATTGTTCATTTTATTAAAACAATTCTGCATTTGGTCAATTTCATGGAAAACTGTTGAAGCATTACTTTATGTTTAAGATTTTTTTCAAATAAAATCTAGGTCTGTATCGAACTGTTTATTTTTGTGGATAAAAAAAAAACTGTGATGAGAGGTCTTGTTAAAACGGAAATGTTTGTGTGTTGCCGTCTTTGTTCATGTCAGATTTCTGAATTATTGAGGCTGCACATATGTTAATCTTGTTGTTTCCGTCGTTCCAAGCTGCCAGACACCAAACCAGACACAGATTATTGGATGTCGTAGGCATCCTCACTCTCACGTTTTATTCATGTTTACTGGGTGTTTGACAGATCTATCCCCAGTTACACCGAGTGCTTGCAGCGGTGATTCGTGCACATTATATTCCACCAAAATTATC
Source organism: Ophiodon elongatus (assembly GCA_016806645.1). Lineage (NCBI taxonomy): Eukaryota > Metazoa > Chordata > Actinopteri > Perciformes > Hexagrammidae > Ophiodon > Ophiodon elongatus. Next base: position 2,430,956 of record JACSYO010002145.1, read on the forward strand.
CTTCAAAAACAGAAAATAGAAAAATCTGTCCCTGCATGAACACTTTGACAAAGATAATGTAAATTTAACCGATTTAATATGGTTTGTAACAATTTATAAAACAGTTATAACAAAGTGCAGCTCTGTAGAGAAAATATGAGCTTTTGCATAGAAACCAAGTTACACCCATCAAAAATATAAGAGATCTGACTGTGAAGTGCAAACAAATCTCTATAAAAGCAGCATATAGACACGCCCCTTGCTTCATTAAGTGTGGTTGTGTCCAAAAGTGAGCAAGCCCGTTTTTCCTCATTGCTTTGCTATAAAAGAAACAATTAACAGCACACAATACTGAAACCCCTCTGATCACTGAGAGATCAGCGGGGTCATCTAAACATTTCACAAAAAGATTCCAGAGATTCAAACGAAATCCAAACTGAAAAATCATTTCAACTGATAAAACTGAAACACGTGGTATTGTGCATATTGTGATTTAAACTTAACTGGAATTGAGTTTTTACAGAATAGTATCGACTCATACCAGGTGTCATGTTTTGTGCGGATAATAAAGAGTAAAATATACAGATATAAAAGAAAACTAATCTCTGGCAATCAGAGTTAAAAGGCACTTTGAAAGTACTGTAGCTCGTAAGCTGACAGTCATTAATATACTTATAGTGAAGGTCATTGTAACGACACAAGTCGGTCTGTGTAATAACAGGCACTCTGCTTCATTAGATCCTACAACCAAATGGAGAAAGCTGATTTGTAGTCTCCTTACACAGAAAGTAAGATGTTTTTCTTTTTTTCTTTTTGTTTTCCCAAAAAATTAATTAGGACATGCTTTCCACTGTAGGACAATTTTATGTCCCACTCCTGAGATTTGCACAAAATTCATATGATTTGTGATCAAATAGAAACAGTATTTTTCCAAGCCAGTTACTTCTTTTCCTTTCCTGCGCTGGCAAAGTGCAAACATAGTGTTCGGACAAGTCAATTAATAAACAAGCTCGGACAAAACTACTTTTCTGCCATTTTCTGCTTTGAAGCTTTGACTTAAAAGATTGCACAACAACTGACCAAATTTTTTAAATCTTTCCTGGGTCTCCATAGACTTCTTTTGCCAATAAATACTTGTCGTCGGACAACAGTCTCTTATCATATTTCATACCCCTAGTGTTACTTGCAGTGATCTGCGTTCCCTAACGTAAGAGCATATTTGGGGAAAATATAGGCCAAAGCAACACCAAGACCAACAAAAATGAAAGAAAAAAATAACAAAATCACACAATTTCCTAAACTTAACAACTTACTAATTCAAACCTAGCTGAACTAAAAGTACATACATTACTTGGTTTATATTTTAAAAACACTATAAAACTTGCACGATAAAACTTTAACATTTGTCTTTGTTTCTTTCTTAAACCGTTTTCATACTGTTGACAACACCTCACTTAGTTAGAACATGAGCATGCCTCAAAACATTAACACCACAGACTTAAATAGGACAGAAAACATAAAATACTTGGTTAAAAACAGGTTTCGGGAATAAAAGAGCAAAAAAGAAAATCCTTGAATATCCCATCTTTTCAGTGTCCCTTTAGTGACATCACGATGATGTCTGTGGGAGTTACCCAGCTTCAGGGAAAGTCGCTTCCATCATAGATTATGGGCCTCTCCATGGTCAGACGGTAGAAGACTTTCTTGGAGATAAACCTGTTGGAAAAAATGCACGCACGCGCACACACACACACACACACACACACACACACACACACACACACACACACACACACACACACACACACACACACACACACACACACACACACACACACACACACACAGGATTTGATTTAGAACACTCCTATAATTCTGGAGCTTCTGGAGGAATCAGAACACAGACGCTGGATGTCAGGAGTTTCATACCGTGAGAAGGAGTTGTCAAAGACGAGCGTGTAGAGGCCGGGGTTTCGGACTTTCAGCTGTCCCTGGATTGTCTCTTTATGGGAATTGCAGCGAGTTAGAGGAATCAGGACCTGAGAGAGGAACAGACACATGAAGTTAAAAAACTCAACATCCAGATGAAAGATTCTGCCACAGGTTGTCAAACAAGTCTCCCCTCGGCAGCTATAACGGCTGTAATACTTTTGTTTTCATGACATTTACGTTGCATTACACAATTGCTTTTTTGCTGTTAAGCAAGAATTAAACTATCATCATTATCACAATAATTGTAACATATCGTAAACTCCAACACACCTTAAATTTAAAGCAAATTCTCAAAAATGTCACATCAGGAAATATTAACAAGAGAGGAAGGGGATGGTATATGATACGAAAGTTCATATCTCATTTACAAACCCTGACATTTTAAGTGCAGGGTGTGAACCTCAACCTGCTGAGCACTGAAACACCGGCAACCTGCAGTGGTTTTCCTCAGTCAGTGATATTTGAAAGATCAAGCAAATAACAAAGAACTGTAGGGGGCGCCCATGAAAGCATGCACAGGGTCAGTCCATTTTTCTCCGGTGACAACTTCTGCTTTTGAGTCATTACCAATATTGAAGTGGCTGCAATTGAAAAGCACTGCCTTCAGCTTTATGGTGTACTTTCATTTTAAATTCTGTAACAAAATTGCCGATGGCTTTTGTGCTCTTGGACTTTTCCTGTGGCAGAAGTACAAGCACCGAGTCCCACAACACACTGGGTGAGCTTATCTACCTTTGACTGCTCCACACTAGTGTCAGTGGATTCCCTGTAAACCACACTGAAGGAGATGCTCTTCGGCTCTGAGGAAAACATCCAGCTGATGGTTGGCCCACAGTCACCCACGGCGACAGTTATCACGCTGTAACAGCTGGACTTGATGAAAATTTCCCTGGAACCGTCGCCAAACTGAGAAATATCTTCAATGCTGAGAGGGACAGCCATCCTGCAATGAGAACAAATTCATTTTAAGAGTGGTGTAAAAACGAGGTGACTCATCACATTAAAGGGTGACTTTGCTATTTTTTTCAACCTGGATGCTATTTTCCCCATGTTTTTGTGTCTAAGTCAATTTTTTTGAAACTGGTCCAAGTATTGAGGGAGAATGCTTCAGATGGCAAACGCTAAACGGGCTGCAATTTCGTCGTTTAGGGCAATTCCTCACATTATGGAAAATGTTTTTTCTTCAACTTTTGCTTGATGCGGTGTGACTGTTGGCTCGGAGAAGTCTCCACACCCACAGTGTTGAAATCAGCTAAATATTCTGCAACAACATTGACGTTTTACGGCTGTTGTCTGCAGCGTTCTCCCACAATACTGGACCGGTTTCAAAAATGTTTGTCCCCATTATTCGTTACTTAGACACAAAAACATGGCTTGAAAAATACCAAAGTGACCCATTAAGTTAACCAAAGGTCAAGACTTACGTGACTTCTCCTGATTTGAGAAGGTTGATTTCTGAATCCTGAACAGTGGCAACGTGCTCCTCAGGGTCATCAGGGGTCACATCTCTTGTGCCTCTGCAAGACACACAGTAATATTTTGTTTTCAATGCATAGAACTCTTTAACGATAATGATGAATTCAGAACTATAAAACTACAAGGTATGCTGGTGTAGCTGACATAGGTAAAGCTGTCTTCCAAATGCCTTGGTGATACACTTCAGATTCATCATCAGGGATTTAAAGTGGAATATGGATTTTACCCATGCATTTTGCAGGTTTTATCCCCTTTTCTTCATTTCCAATACGTTATGTTGAACATTATTTATGACATTAAATTCAATCTAAACACAAGTTATTTCAATGTTAACTCATCTTCCCCCATATTCTTTGTGCATAAATTCTAGGATGACAGCAACAACAGAATACTTCTGCGCATGAAGGTGTTGAAAACGTTCCCATACAATTTACAAAACAATGGTGACACATGAATGCGTCAGTCTCTCTCCACTACCCCGTCACCTTCAGTAGCATGAAACTGGCACTTCTTTATTCTTGCAATTTGTTTTTTGCTCAAAACAAAAACGAGAAGAAATACTTCCCTAATTATTATTTGACATCTGGTAAGGGGCAGGACTACGTGTGCTGAATTCTCCCACGGTGCTGCTACATGTTGGAGATCCTATTTATTGGGGTGTACTGTGACTTTTAAGAGAGTGGGATGCAATATCATGAACACAATATCTCAGGAATGCCCAGAGGGAATTCCTTCAAATTTGGCACAAACGTCCACTTGGACTCATAGTTGAACTGATTCGATTTTGGTGGTCAAAGGTCACTGTGACCTCACAAAACACGTTTTGGGCCATAAATCAATCATTCATACGCTAATTATGACAAATTCCCACAAATGACTAATTTTGGACGGACATGGATGTAAACTGAAATTTGACTGAGGCAGTAATTCGAGTTATGTAGTTAAATGCACCCTCCCATACAGACCTTCAGTATGTAATTTACTTTTGACTTGAAACAAGCTCTGATTAGCCAACACAAGACCAATACACTTCATGAATGTACTATATATATATATATATATACTACACTCACATATCCAGTGCTCCTGGAGGCCGTCGGTCCTGTTCTCCATCCAGGGAGCCTCCTGTGGTCTGGGAGTTGTTGTCACTGTCGTAGACACCATTCACTTCCTCCTCTGTGATTATGTCAAAAACTCCATCGTCAGATCTGTTGCCAGGGTCTGAAACTAAGAGGAACAAGAATTTAGGAAGTTAAACTATGAACCATTATCTATTTGTATGGTATAGTCTTCTGACTGCATAAAACATAGAGTGTACAGTAGAAAATAATTTTTTTTTCTAGAAATCATGTTTGAGACTGAGCCACTACAAAAAGAGACCTACTGTAACATTATGCAAAGTTCCTTTATTTTCGATAAAAATAAAACAGCTGTCACCATCTTCCCCTTTTATCCATTGAACAAGAATTCTGTGGCAAATTCCGTGTTCCTCAAAACGATACGGTCAATCTTTTCACTTCTGCTTAAAAGCTCCCAGTTACCTTACAGTACAGGGCCTGAGAACTACAGCAATCAACATTTGGGCCAAGTGTGCAGTCAATTCAGCATGTGTTTTTCTTTCCAGCTTGCCTCTCACCTGTTACCCTGGGAGTGGGTTTATACGGGGCTGGTTCAGGTGGTGGCTGAGGTCCAGCCCCGGGTGGAGGAGGCTGAGTGTCTGAGGGACTCAGCTCTGCCTGTGTGAACCTCTCCACCACCACGCTGTGTTGGGTGTAACAGTCCCTGCAGCAGCGCTCCTTCTTCCCACTGTGCTTGGTCATCACAAAGTTGTTGCTGCAGTAGTAGCAGAAGATGCGACCACAGAGCCTAGAAATGTCAAATGGAAGAAAAAAAAAGGAGGGGTTTCATCCATATTACACCTATCATTTTGTTAATAAAACTTTTTTGATGCCTTGCATTTTGAGAGGTGATACTGCATGTAGTACAGAAAGTGCCAGGAGCAACAGTGTGCAGAGGGCCCAAGTGTCAACAGAAAGCCCACCTGCAGTGATGTCTGCGCAGCCACCAGGTGAACTGGCCCTGGCAGCCGAGGCACTGCGTGGCCTCCTTATCGACGAGCCACCAGCGTTCTTCTGCTCGTAGCTTCTGCTCAAACTCCAGAGCGTCTGACTTCTGCCAAAGAGCATCTTTGTCCCTGATGGAATGCACAAAAAAGACAAATGCAGTCAAGTTTCGAGTCATTCGCTGCTGTCTCAACAAATATTAGCCCCCGGGATCAAAGATACGTTTAAAACATGTTGTTTTCACACGGATGAATTCAACTTAAAGCTACTACAGTGAACTTTCATTCTGTGTCGATTTGGCGTTCTGTGTGGACGAAAGTGCAGCAGGGTGTGACAGTCTGCCTCGCTCAGTCCTAGTTCTGGTTCTCCCGTGCCTCCCGTCCCTCCAGCGGGCCCAACAATAAGCTATGGGCCTCCCGCAGCGAGACGAAAGTCTGCTATTGGTCGGAGGAGATGCTGCTGCTGATGCCGGGGGCGGAGCTCTCTGCCTCCTGCCAGAACTCAGACAGCATGTCAAGGTTGGCAGCAGAGCTGGGTCTGGGTCTGGGTCTGGGTCTGGGTCCGGGTCTGGGTCTGTCCGTGGTGGGCTGGTCGCTGCCAGAGGCCCCGCTGGAGTCTGAGCTGGGGGAGTTTCTGGTGAACCTAAATGTTTTTGTCTGATTTTGTCGCAATCGGACCTGGTGGCACCAGTGCAAGCACAAAGAATAACTTTATAAAAATAACAAATCTACTCGCTGGTGGTCTCGTTTATTTATGTAGGTCACATCAGTACTACATTGAGTTAAAACTTGGATGGAAGCAGTTAAAACTTCCTCATAATAAAATGTATTAATTGTGTTCTTTTGGATGTTGGAATATATAATGCTCAGTATTTCAAAGCTGCTGCGGAAGCAGATGGTAGCTAGCTGTAAAATAAACATGATCTTTGAAGACTGAACAAATTGAGCATGTCATGTACTTGTTATGAACTGTAATTTTATACTACCACGTTGGATATACTTGACACCGGGAGTAGCCTCATTACTCCAAATGAAGCAGCTGAGAAGCCACACGTGACACTAAAGAAGAAAAGACTGAAATCACGTGGGCACATCCCAAAGGAGTTGACGGAATCATTGTATATGTGTTTTACTCCCTACAGAGTATGAAACCTTTTGAGGCCATAGTAGTCCCTTAATCCAGTATAGAATTAATGATAAAAAGCCGTCTTTCTATTCAGTTCTCTACCACATTTATTCTGTTATGTTGGCCTCTCAGCATTACCTGCTCTCACCTCTGTTCTCTGCAAATTCTCTCAGAATTCATCATACCTTATAAGCTCGATGAGCCGCTCCTCGAGGTTGACCTTGGTTCTGTTGAGGTCATCGATCTCTGCAGTCATCTTCAGGCTCTGGTTTTGTTTGTCAGCTTCTGCTGTGCTGAGTTTCTGCTCCAATTCCTCGCAGACCTTTTGCAAAGCTGAGTGGGCTTCTTGAGCACTGAAGAGAAGTAAGTGAAAGTGAAAATAGTTCAGCAGCTGAATTTTGCACTTGGATGAAATTTACATATGTCACTGGTCAAAAACACACCTGGTTGCTGCATTTGTCAGTTGCTGAATCTCGCTCTCACGCTCACGAATGGATATTTCTGTCTTCATGATGTGAGCATCTTTCTCGCCAGTTAGCTGCAAGTACTTCTCATTTACAGCCTTTATTAGATATTATAAGAACATGCATAAAAAATAACCATTAGTCACACATTTTTGACATATTCTTTTCAAATATTTAAACAATTGTTCCATGTTTGTTCTGAAATTTGTCTCAGTTCTGTTGAACACACTTCAAGTATTGTACTATAAAAAATAAATATTTTTTGCTGATGCATCTGGAACTAGAGAAGTGGTTCTCAACCTTTTCAAGTCGCAACCCCCATTAATAATTGGTGTTGGCGATTCCGAGGCGTTGCGCAATGTGATCCAGATACTGTGGCTTTTTAATGCGTTCCGTGACTTTATTCTCTCCCCCTGACCCGCCGGAAATCCCCCGTCAGAAAGTCATGTGCAGACACACTTTGACTCTCAGAAATACATGTACGCTCAATAAAATCTATTCTGAGGCCAATTATATCACTGGTACAGGCGAGTCCCGACCCCCAGGTTGAGAACCACTGCACTGGAGGACATGTACTGTAGAACATGTCCTTCAGTAAAATCTAAATACCAACCGTATCGATCTGTAAACACATCAAACCAGAGAGGAAGAATTATGATTTGAAAGCTATTTCATTGAGCTATCAATTGGATAGGGACCATTACATTGCAGTGATTTTGTACTGCACTCAAAGGAAACTGATAAAGCAATCAAGGTCTCGCACTATAAAAAAAAAAAACAGAGAGCTGAAAATTATCTACTGTAAATGAGTACCAAACAAACAAACTTCCTATTATTATGTACCATGGGGTGTGTAGCTTCCTTTTCTCCATCCCTTCTGTGAATCCACTATTGATAAAGGTGCTGGTGTGACTATGTATAGGGTGTTGCACTTTTGACAGCAATCTATCTATAGTCTTCTCTTAATCATATATAGTTTTCTTAAGACTTGAAAAAGTGTGTACATCACACATTTTTTTCTGATGATGGTAAATTTTTTATGAAACACAATTCTCTCTCCAAAGATCATAGAATACATTCTTCCACCACCACGTGTCTTCTTATTATGTAATCATCAATCACTGTGTTTCGATGCTTGAAAGACACAGACCTCGAGTTCAGACACTTTGGCCTGCAAGCTGGACACATTCTTCGACTCCTCCTGCAGCTGGGCTTTCATCTTGTCCAGCTGCTCATTTACACTCTGAAATATGAGATAAACGTAAAAAAAGAAATAAAAAAAAAAAAGAAACAGGAAAAATCTACAGCCATACTAGCGGCTCTGTGAGGCTGCAAAGGCACAGCGGTGCTTTGAGCTAAATACTAATATGCTTACAATGATGGTGCTGCTAATGAGATATAATGATTACCACGTTCACAATCTTAGAAGTACGTTAAATTTGCTAATTAGCACTAAACTTAAAGCTGAGGCTGATGGGAATGACTTTAGTTTTGCTGGTCATAAGTACCAAATATTATTAATATATTAATTAAGTATCGGACAAATCAACATTTTTACCTGATGATGTCAGTCAGTTACCAAAGTTATTAAATTTCTCCTGAGAAAATTTATTGGACCAAATTTTATGGCATCCAACAGTTATTGAGACTATCAATCAGACTCAACAATGTCAACTTCATAGTGGCGCTAGAGGAAAAGTCAGGGATCACCAAAGGAAGAGTGCTGAGCTTTGAGGCACATTTTACATAGTGGCCAAACCATGTAATTACAACTCCTGTGTCTGTCACGTGATGCAATTATGCACAAAAAATATTTTTCCCATAGAATTACATTGGGAAAGAGTAGATATGTAAATCAGTGGATGATTTTATTTTAGGTAAATCAACTTAACAGTACAAACACTTGAATAGCCCTTATTTAAATCATTGAATCCTAAACTTTGTAAAATGCACCAATAGCCGAATACGGTTTTGAGTTATTTTCCTTCCTATTTTTCTTTTTTTTTATGATTTATGGCATTATCGCTATATTATACCGCACAAAAGACATATTTGAGTTCTCCCCACACGTGGACTTATATCCGTACAGTGTGACCAAGTTTTTGCCCAGCAAATTGAAAGGTAACTTCTTTCTATTGGCTTAAACAAGGTTATGAAAAGCTATAATAAGTAGCATTGGCTAATAAGACAGCCAACAAGACATCCAGCCTAATTAATTTGTATATGGCTCAATTGAGATAGCAACAATGTTAATAAAATTTTAACAACCATTGTAAATGCATGGAACCATAGACCGCAGGTCATTATCCAGATACAATATTCAATAACAGATCACATGTTCAAATCAGGTGTTAATGGGGCCAATAAACTAAAATCTATGGTGCAAAGGATCATAACGGCAAAGATGAATGAATCTTAAGTCTAATACAAGTCATAATGAACAGTTTATGACTGACTCACCTTCATCCGGACCTGATGGTTCATGCTCTCCGAGCTCATTTGGAACTTGGCGGCCTCCACCTCCTCTCGGTTAGAGACCTTGACACTCTTCATTTGGTTCTTGGTCTTGTCCAGCTGCTCCTGGAGCTCTATGATGGTCTCTGGGAGTTTCACCTTCTGTGTCAGCTCCTCTCTTAGTTTGGTATTCTCCAGCTGTAGCTCTGCCATGCTCTCTCCTAGTCGCGCCGCCTCTTTCTCCAGTTCTTCAATCCTGGCAGCGTCCCCTGCCCAATGCTCTCTAACCTCCTCCTTTTCTGCACTTAGCTTACAGATGGTCATCCCGAGCTCTGCCATCTCTGTGTTTGCCCTGTGTAGTCCATCACGTGTCTCCGTGATCTCTGTGGCTCGCCTGACATTTTCTGCCTTGAGGGTGGAAAGCTCTTCTCGGATTGCAGCCGCAGAGATAGACAACTCGGCATGGGCGGCTACTTCTCTGTCACGCTGTTCCATCAGAGCATCCTCTTTCTTTTTGCACTCCATAAGCTCTGTGACATGCCTTTGATTCAGTGCCTCGGTCTGGACTTTAAGGTGCTCGGTCAGAGTCCTGAGCTCATCTCTTTGGGCCTCCGTCACCTCCAGCTGTACTTGTGATTTGAGCCTTTCCTCCTCGGACCTCTTTACTCGCACCCTGAGGTCCAGGATGTCTGCCTGGAACCGAGACACTTCTTTCATGCACACCTCCAACTGACCTTCAAGTTTGCCTGTCACTTCCTGGCTCTCTTTTGCTTGGACTGCGCTCCTCTCCAGCTGAGATTTCTCCATCACCCGCTTGTCAGAGGTAACCCTTTCAATCACCTCTGTCTGTTTAGCGCAAGTTGCTTCTGCATCAGCTTTGGCAATCTCGAGCTCCTTCTCCCTGGCCTCGAGAGATTTTAAGCTGGACAACAGCTCAGCAAGGTTCTTCTCTTTACTTTCTAGCTGGGCCTCTTTGGCTTGAAGCTGTTCTTGAAGGCTTGCTTCATTCTTGCGTGACACTCCTAAGTTCTTCTCCAAATCGCCGATCTGCCCGTTAACACTCTTCAGGTCAGCTTGCATGCGGCTCAGAGCTGCTTTCACAGTTTCCTGCTCCTCTCTCAGACTCTGGTTCTCACACTCCTGCCGCTTTGACGTGGCCTTAGAGAGCTTTATGGCCATCGTGGCTCGCTGCAGACTCTCATCCAGCTTGCGGTTCTCCTCACGCAAGCACTTCTCTTTTTCATCCACTGTCATCTTGGTATCATCCAGCTGGCCGCGAAGCTGTTTCTCAGAAGCTCTGAGAGCTGCTAATTCAGCTTCAAGCACTGTTCGGTTTTCCACCATCTCCTTCTTTAGCTCCTCATTTCTCTTCACTGTGGTCATCAGTTTATTATTTACTTCAATTAGATTGGTGCACTGCGTCTTGTAGTCTTCTATCTTTGTGACTTGGTCTTTCACATTGCCCTCCAGCTCAACAAGTTTAGTGGTCAGTTTGTCCCTCTCTGTGATCAGGCTTTGGTTCTTGGCTTCTAGCTGTTGTAGTGTCTTGCAGCTGGAGGTAAACTCTGCCTCTTTCCTCTTTAGATTATCCTTCAGGGCAGTGATTTCTGCTTCTAAAGACTCTTTTAAACCACGAGCATTCTTCTGCATTTCATCTTTATCTTTGTGTGCCCTTATCTTCACCTCCTGCACCTCTTTCTCCTTCTCCTCTAGAGATCCTTGAAGGTCTTGCAGTTGCCTTTGTAGGTTGCTCGCCTCCTTCTCTCTCACTGTCAAGGCCCCCTGCAGCTTATCAATGGCTCTGCACTGTTCCTCCACTTTCGCCTCTAACTTGGCCTTCTCCTCAGACGCAGATGTAACTAAGGCTCCGAGTTTTGCTTCGCCATGCTTTGCAGCTGCGTCCTTGACGCTCAGCTCATCCTCGAGCCTTTCTGCCAGTCTCTTCTTCTCCTCTACCTCAGCTACAGCTTCCATCTTCCCTCTCTCTGCATCTTTCAATCTGTCCAGCAACTCGTGTATCTTTTGAGCTGAATCAAAGTAACTGGCTGCCTGCTGGCCCTTCTCATTGAGAACCCCGTCCAACTTGGCCAGGAGCTCTATGTTCTTCCCCTCAGCAGCTGCCAACTTTTCCTGAAGCAGTTGTTGTTCAGCCTCCCTGGCCTTTTCCCCAGTCCTGAGTGCTTCCACCTCTCGGGACAGGGCTTCTTCTCTTCCCTGCAGAGCCTTGAGATCTCCCTGCAAGCCCCGTTGCTCCTCTTGGGCAGCAAGGGACACATCAAGCTGCCTTTGGAGCTGCTCGACTACGCCCCTGAGCTCAGCACCTTCCTCGCCCAGCTGCTGCACCTTATCTAGGAGCTCTCGCTGCTTCAGCTCTGACTGATCCAGCTCCAGGCGAAGATCTTCAACTGCGCTGACATCCTCGTTGCAGGCAGGCAGAGACTCATTCAGGTCAGTTAGCAGACCCTGACCATAGTCAGGGCTGGAGGGGAACTCGTGTGCTTGCTAGATGGTTACAATGGAAACCAGAGGAGAAGGGAAGGAAGAGAGGAAGAGTGATGAACATCACGCAATCATTTTACTATTATGATTAAATGAAAAGATGTTATTCGTGTGTTACCTGGGAGTAGGTGCTGGCCAGACTGTTAATACTGGAACTGCGACTGGGTGCTTTCCACATGTGGCCAGGTGAATTGGCACTTCCCAGTGTTCTCCTGTTGTTCAGAAAAAAAAAACTGATACTCTTCTCCAAAGTAGGTGCAAAGAAATGGCTGTATTTAGAAACACGTGTTTCTGTAATACTTTCTAGATATTTTTTGTAGTATTTATCTGCTCTACGTGTCGTTTTCATGACTCGTTTTGCTTGTTACCTTGCAAACGTGGGCCAGGAAGCATCAAGATCATGACCCCTGGAGGCCACATCAAACTGAACCTCATTGAGTTCGTACAGGTGATTGATTATGTCAACACTAAGGTGGGGCTTCAAGAAGGGGCTTCTTGTATAGTACCAGTCACTGCGGGAAAAGAGATGAGGAAGAGGTCACAGAAGAACATAGCAAAACAACAAGAAACAATAATGGTGGCTAAAAAAGTCAGTTTTGTCCCATGTTTTAACACTCATAGGAGGAAATTGACATCTAAACCAGAAAAAAGGGCTATGGCACCAAATGACAGCTGTATGGCTCGTTAAAATTAAGATGTTCCCTTGTAGTTGTGTATTTTTCTGTTTGTTACAATACCACAGTAGGGCACCCATTTTGAACTAAATAAATAAATAATTGAAAACAGTATCTTAATTCTTCTTTGTTCGACTGCTCTTCATATTCAACCACCGCTGATGCTACTGACTGCCACTTTAACAGAGAGGGAAACTGGTGAAGTAAAACAGCACAACATTCAGTTCAGCGAAAATAAGGAAATGAAATTCCTATTTCAGTAAAAGTGTTTCTTTGTGATCCAAAAACAGACGCAGTTTTTTATATTCAGTTTACTTGTGCTTCAACAAAAGCCCATCATTCTACATATCTACCCGACAAAAAAACATCACAAAGAGAGTTGTTGTGCTCTGACAGATTTACCTGGTGACTCTCTGGTTCATCAGGCATTGCTGCAGGGTGTCAGCCAGTCGCTGATGTACGAGGGAGTATCGGATGAACGCTCGTCCTTTCCCCAGAGATGTCTTCAGCTATCAAAGCAAAGAAAGACATTGTTTTATTATTAGGCTGTAGTCAGTGTTAACTTCATACTCAAACTGCAGGGAAAATCAAAAACTAAAAAGTAAATGACTATTCATTTTTTCATCTCAATGACGATTGCAATCTGTTCAAGATGTAATGCATGCAGTTGGGGTTATTTTAAATGCAACTAATTTTGTTGCATTTTTGTAAATGACAAAAGCATCTTGAATGCTTTTGTCATTTACAAAAGCATAAAAGAGACAAGATAAGTTAGATCATTTTGTGACTTAACTATGCTCTTTTCAAAGCAACAATACTCCATTGAGAAAACAGTATAGATAGATTTCACTATCACTTCAGTTCCTCTTCAGAAAATATTCTAAATATAGCATACTTAAACTGATATTAATTTTCTTTAGTTGAACCTTTCTTTTAGGTGGTACATTTTGCTGCTGCCCCAGTCCATAGCAGTATATTGCTTAGTTCTCCAGTCTCTTTCTCCAAACTGGGGGACTATGGATAAGTCTCATACAACCTCACTTCTAATAACCCGAACTATCCCTTTAACTCGTTTCATGTACTATAAGAGATGAGAGAGAAAATGGAGTAAAAAGCCTTTTGAGACATTGTTACTGGAGGAAAAAACCAATACAATTACTCTCATGGTTTTAGGAGTTAATGATCAGTGTATTCATGTAATCAGTGTTATATTAGCTTTGTCATTGTAAAAAACAAACAACTCTTCTTACCTCAGTGATGGATTTGACAAAGCGGATCCCATCATTAGCTCCTTTGATTTTAGCCAGACAGTCAGTAAAGTATTCCCAATAATCTTTCTTTGTACCAAGAAATGTAGTCTTATCCTTCTGGTCAAACTGAAAGATATATATATAAACAGTTGGAACAGAAAACTGTTGAACATATATTTTGAGGCATAGCATTAATCATCTATTTATTCACATCTTCCTTGAGTATTTGGGATTCACTGGGTCAGGTGTGACAATATAAGCTAAATAAATCACACCTGCAGCAGGTACTCCAGTTTGTAGGAGAACTTGTGCAGGTTGGTACTGTCATCTGTGATTGGCTCCCCACTTTCCCTGTACTCCTTTGCAAGCTCAGCAACAGCCTCTGAAATTCACATGGTTCAAAAATGAAAAAAGATCTGGCATTATAATAATGGGACAGGGTTCATACAAACAGGTGGCATGTCGATTGACCTCCACATATGAATGGCAAAAGACACATGCTTCTTACAGATACTTATATAATACATAAAAATGTGTTTTCAGTCAGAAAATATATTAGGGAAGAAGCATCGAAGCAAAAAGGCAGAAAATGATATCTCGTTTTACCTAAGTCACAAAATTAAAATAAACTCATAATATTTTCACCTCTTGGTGCATTTTGGTTTCACACTCACACCCAAACACTCCTGGTGTCTAAAACCTTCAATCTATTTACTTTTTTTCTTCCATTTCTACCCTCTTCAAGCACAGCTAGTCTGTAAATCAACCACTTGCCTCGTATCCATCGCAAAAACTGGAAGGACACCCGTGATGGGTGTATCCTCAGTACGTACTCTCTGTCTCGCTGCATGCTGACAGAGGCTTCCACCACACCCTTTCTACAGGGACATGAGGTCAGGTGCACGTTTTCACAAATGATTTGATGACCAGGAAAGGTCAGATAGTTCCAGGTGTAAAGATTGTACTTAGACTTGACGCTGAGACTCAGGTCATGACATCACGTCATGTCTCTTCTTTCTCCTCTCTTCAGTCACACCATGTCAGCCAACGACTGCCTGCAGCCAATCTATTCACACACATTCACACAAACAGGCGCGCGCACATAAAGCTGTCGTACCATACAGATCTCGGATAATCCTCTGGAGTTGGCTCTCCCCGACTGTAGCCCCAGCAGCCATGGCCCCACCGCTCTCTCCCTGGCAACCAGGGGTCACAGGGTCACATCCAGTCTGCTGAGTCAGAGAATCAGAAGCAGTCAGGAACAAAAGATGGACATGAATGCTCCAACATACTGTACTCTCTCGTGGCACATTTGATACACAGAAATGTGTGACACATTAATGAGAGTTCGGTACATTGCATCTGATAGTGTATGATCTGTATAATAAATGTCACTTTACATATTCTGATCTTCTGACTACCAACAACTATTCAACTGTTTACACACTACACATCTTTGTTTTTTAAAAAAATTCAATGACACACTCCAAAACAACTAAAAACATAATTACATTCCTATTTAACTGCAATATTCATAATTTATGGATGAAATTGTGAACAGCGGTGCAAATTCCATGGATTTTGATTTACTGACG
Organism: Ophiodon elongatus; assembly: GCA_016806645.1. Lineage (NCBI taxonomy): Eukaryota > Metazoa > Chordata > Actinopteri > Perciformes > Hexagrammidae > Ophiodon > Ophiodon elongatus. Next base: position 2,446,527 of record JACSYO010002145.1, read on the forward strand.
AATAATAATCCCAAAGGAGGGCATTTGCATAACAACTTGATAGCTGTAAGAACAACAACAGAGTCAAATGTCCTGCATCCTGATGAACTTCGGATCAGCCAGGACACTATCTTTGGTTGGTCCACAAAGCCTGTGGGATGGTCACACATAGGTAAACCCCCCATTTGTAAAGGCAAACAGGCAGGAAAATCCCCCCCAAACATAAATGTAACTTAGTTCTTGCTGGATGCTGGTTAAACGAGACAAAGCTAACTCTCACTCATCCACTGAGGAAATACTCTGTCAACTGCAAAGCTACCGGGAGAGCGTGAGTTATTCTTCACTCAAATCTACTTTCATTACCCTGAAGAAAAGAAACACATTTGTTGCAAAAGGTAGAATCCCCATACTTTATACAACTACAGTGTATCAGACTATGTCAATTCTTTCAAATAATTGTCACTAGATGTATTTTAGATTACTGGTCTGTATGTGACATGAACCGAATCGCTCCTGACAAAACTAGCAGGGTAAGATGAATGAATTACCAGCGAGAAGCTTATAATAAGTGTTGAATGACCCCAAATGTCCATAAAACACCAGTTCCACAAATGATGGCTGTCATGATTACCATGGAGTTTAGTCAACTCCTCTCTGAGGAAGTCTCAATTGAACTGAGGATTCACAGAGGAAGTACTGATTGCTGGTATTATTGGTCACTGGATAGTTTGTAGTAGCTAATGTTGTGGTGTCCTCCTCCTTTAAACTCCAGTTAGTGAGCTATGAGGTAGTAAACAAAGCATGCAAAAAGTATGTTGTGTGCCATCTAATAACTAGCTAAACCTTGTGTGACGTTAGCTAAGCGCTAACTAGGTGAACGTTAGTAGGGTTTCAACAGTTGGAAAACAGTTTAACGACCCTTAACTGTCAGCTCGTACTAGTAAAAGTGTTAACTAACACCGAAGAACGACGGACAGGAATACACAGCTGGCTACTGAGCTTTTACAGACGGGGCTTTTGTTGTTTTTGAGGCTGTCACGGTGAAGTTAACGTATATTTAACTGGCTTTGACACACTGAACCTTTGACAGACATTTAGAAAACAACCGTGACATCAACGAGAAACGACACGCACGTTATAGCTTCAGGTGAAAGAATAAGAAAATAAAAATAACTTTGACATACTTTTTACAGATATGACTCAAGTCCATAACAAACCAGATATGTTATGCGAGCGTACAATCTTGCTGAAAGTATCGTGATTGACATTGTGCCGTCCACTCACAGAGCGACATGTAAGCCCTCCGACCAATGGCGAGAGGTTGGTAGGCGGGACCTAAAGCTGGATGTTTGGTTGTCGTTACAGAGTAAACAGAGGTGTCATGTGATTCCAATGACATTCATAAATGCGTGTCCCACTTGTCTGTGGGCCTTTGTTCTCGGTTATTGCACATCTTGCACCTATTTGCACCCCCCTACACCATTCGTTATTTTTAAAACAACAACAAAATGATTTGCCTTTTATTACTTGCAAAGCCTTTGTGTAGCATATACTTAAGTAAAATAGCCTGACATTTAATATGACACCCAGATCATTGGTCAATTTTAGTGGGGTCTCATTTCTTAAGGGGACCCATACTATCGACTAAAAGTCAAGGCATCCCCGAAAAAATAAAAGAAATCTGTTTCCCACAAGTACCCAAGCGTTATGACCCATTTTTAGTCTCATAATTTATTCTATTTCTCAGTATGTATTGGCTTAAAGTACCGGTTATTTAATTTACTTAGTTTAACTTGTCCAGATTTCAGATTTCTAATATTGTATAGTATAAATAGTCCTTAATAAAACGGTTCACAGCATGTGCCGTGGGTTATCCAGAGAAAGAGAGACTGTGCTCATGGAAATGCATGTTGCTGTTCAATTATATAATTATTCAAAGGTGTGAGTATCACATCATCATCATCAACAAAATCATCAACAAAATCTCCCTTATCACCATTGTGTTGGCACCAGAAATATCTGAGAGGGATATCTCAACCACACATACATTTCATAGATGTCATATATTGTACTGTTTGTTTGTCAAATCTGATGACATAGCCCCTGATAAAAACAGAGCAGGCAACTAGAACAGAACCAGGAACAGAAACCAATGCCTGTCATATAATAGCTACCTGCTTTTCGAGAATACAGAAGGCATCACATCAACATATTAGTCCCATCAAGAAAGAGGTAAGTCAGTTGTTTTCTATGCAAACTAAAGATAGTAACATTACACAAGTGACATGCTATTATGCTCTCATTAAAGGAGTTCCAGTGTAACATGGAAAAATACCTTTTTTCTTATTATTACTCTAATTACCCAACTTCTCTCTATTTTATCTTGATTTACCTTGAAATAGCCTGCAGTAATTCACAAACTAATCCTGTCTTTTTTTTTTCAAGAATCCAGTTGAACAGCAATGAATGACTCTTTCAATGACAGTCAATATGACTCGGTCTATGAGGATGAAGTCTGTGAAAAAGGTGAGCTGGTCAAGTTTGGATCCATTGCCGTTCCTGTGTTCTTCTCCATTGTGATCGCACTGAGCCTCACAGGAAACCTCCTCGTCCTTGTAATCCTTGCTTTGTACGAAAACCTCAAGTCTCTCACCAACATTTTTATCCTGAACCTGGCCATCTCTGACCTCCTCTTCACCACCGGCCTGCCCTTTTGGGCAAGTTACCACATCTGGGGATGGTTGTTTTCAGAGGCCCTTTGCAAAATAGTGACTTTTGTCTTCTTCACTGGGTTTTACAGCAGCATCCTCTTCCTGACCATCATGACCATCTACAGGTATCTGGCAGTGGTCCACCCACTGTCTAACCTGAGCACACTGAGACTCAGTACCGGGGTTTATGTGTCTTTCCTACTGTGGATAATCAGCATTGGAGCAGCCAGTCCCTCCTTGCTCTACAGCTACCTTATCTCGATCCCTCACAACGGTGAACACTCCCAGGGCTGTGACTACGAAGACCCTCAGTGGAAAAGAATTGGTGTCTTCCAACAGAACATTTTCTTCTTGGTCGCTTTTGCAGTGATGGCTTTCTGCTACATTCAATTACTGTGGAAAATCACAAGAACACGATCTCACACCAAGAACAGAGCAGTGAAGTTAGTCTTCTGCATCGTGGCGGTGTTCTTCCTCAGCTGGGTGCCGTACAATGTGATCATCTTTCTGAGGGTTTTGGCTGACGATGTGGTTCCACCATTCAATAACTGTGACGCAAGTATCAATCTTGACTATGCGTTCTATGTGTGCAGATTCATTGCTTTCTCCCACTGCTGCCTGAACCCTGTCTTTTATGCATTTGTTGGTGTGAAGTTTAGGAGTCATTTGAAGTCGTTGCTGCGCCGATTGTTCATTCGAAGCCCGGCTGAAGAACAGCAGGTTAGAATGCAGAACGCCTCACGTGGATCGATGTTGTAGTTGCTGATTAATTACGCCATTTCCTTGCATTTACTGCTGCATTTGCTGAAGTCCAGTGTGTACTTGATAAAATCCATTGTATCGAAATATAGGACTACAGGGTTCATACTTTTTAATTTGTAGCAATCTGCACTCAATATTCAATTCTGACTTTATCTATTTATCGTGTCTGTGTTCAACCTCATATTGTATAGTTTGAATGGGACCATGCGTCTTGAATTGTTACATACATTTATTTACTGGCACATTAAAGAGAGAGTCATGTTTTTCATGGACGCACAAATATAATTAATTAGTTACAGTGGAGCCATTATAGGAACTGTTCAAATTAATTATTATGATGTTCATTTAAAAATATGCCTACTCTCGCTTTTGTGAGGATATTTTCACTTATCACCTTAATTATGATTTATTCTGTGAATTTAATATAATGTGTCATTGCATACAACAGCTAAAAGTTGTTTTTTCATATTTTAAAAGGAAGGGGTTTCTTTATGGCCTTTATGTTGTAATGCTACTAAATATGCTTGTATATTATATTTAGTCCGGTAATGGTCCCACCCAGTAAAAAGCAATGTAATTGGCAATGTATTTGCAATTTTGAGTCCCTCTCTGCAATAAAAAACACAATGCCTTTTTTCAACTGCATGTTGTTTTTTATTATGAGTCTTTACCAAGTGGTTGAGATGTCAATTAATGGTAAAAGTGCATCTCCACCAAAGTAAATGTCCACTAATGGACAGGGCGGGTGTGGCTCAGGAGGTAGAGTGGGTCGTCCACTAATCTAAGAATAAGTGTCCTTGGGCAAGATACTGTGCTCCCGAAGGCTTTCGATTATCCTCTGATTAATGGCAACCTCTGCCATCAGTGTATAAATGTGTGTGTGTAAGGGTGAATGTTGCTATGTAGTGTAAAGTGCCTTGAAAGCTTGGATGACTAGAAAGGTGCTATATAAATTTAAAAAAAGTCAATTTATTATTACCAGCAAATGTATGTGTTCAACAATTGTCATAGTATTTATATATATATTGTTTTTATCTGTCTTTTTTATATCTCTCTTTAAAGAGAAATAAAACACATTTAATTTCAAGAGCAACGTGTACAATCTCGTTAATGCCATGTTTTACATATGACATAAACATATTAAAAAATAATAAAAGAAATGAGCTAAAGGTCATAAAAATCATGCAAAGACATTTAAAATGCAGTCAAGCCTTTGTAGAAAAAAGTCAGACCTGCTCATCAGTTTTTTAGTAAATGGGCCCTCTACAGGTAGCATGGCACCTCAATCTCAATCTGGACTCATCCTTCCTACAGAAGTTCCCCGACATTCATTATTATGCTTAGGTTTTGCTTTGCTGAATCATTGTTACGAGCACTAGCGTTGAAAACATTTTAAAATAGCCAAAGAGGAATAGCATTAAAATAAGATAAGATAATCCTTTATAGTCTTTCAGTGGGGAAATTTACAAGATTACAGCAGCAGAGGGTAAAGTGCAAACAAGAGACATAGTCAAAAGAACAATATCAAAACAAGTATTATAAATAAGCAATAAATAAACAGTACTAAAAAACAGTAAAGAATCCACAGTAACTGAAATATTATATATACAGACAGAATAACTTATTGCACAGTGTATTTATATTGCACAGGTGTTAAGTGTTTTGTGGTCTACTGGGAGCTCAGCTGGTTGTGCAGCCTGACAGCAGCAGGAAGGAAGGACCTGCGGTAGCTCTCCTCCACACACCGGGGGTGAAGCAGCCGGTGGCTGAAGGAGCTGTACAGAGCTGCCAGGGCGTCCTGCATGGGGTGGGGGGTGTTGTTCATCAGGGATGATAGCTTAGCCATCACCCTCCTGTCTCCCACCACCTCCACCGTGTCCAGAGGACACCCCAGCACACTGCTGGCCTTCTTTACCAGTTTGTTCAGTCACTTCCTGTCAGCTGTCGAGATGCTGCTGCTCCAGCAGGCCGCTCAATAAAAGATGGCTGATGCCACCATAGAGTCAAAGAAGGTCCTCAGGAGTGCTCCCTGCACTCCAAAAGACCTCAGTCTCCTCAGCCGATTGAATACAAATACTGTGGACGGTTGGTGAGGTAGTCCAGGATCCATGCAGTGCTCCAGCTTGTACCTCAGAAGCAAAGGCTGGATGCTGTTGAAGGCACTGGAGAAGTCGAAAAACATGACTCTCACAGTGCTCCCAGCCTTTTCCAGGTGAAAAAGGCATCTTTGTAGCAGGTAGATGACAGCGTCATCCACCCCGATGCCACCCCGATTACTTTTTGCCACGGCCCTCTATACTTACCCTCATGTTTCACTGCACAATAAAGACTGATGATGCTTTCACATGTGTTGTACCCTCTTTACATACTGCCAAATAATGTTGAAATGTTGAAAATACAAAAAGGTATGTTAATGAAGCAGATGTCTGGTATTTTAAACTAAGAGCAGATACATATGTATCACTTCCCAAGGGAAGAAGCAAACTCTGTTTCATTATGGGTTGATTTTGAGTTGACAGTTATCAACAGAAACCAACAAACTATGAGAACAATCTGAGACAGGTTAACTAAGGCCGCAGTAAAGGGAAACTGTACTTTCGTAATCATTTAGCTGTGCCTGTGGGTGGGATCAGCCGTGCACTTATATTGGCCTTTCTAACTTCCTCATTCAGTCTGTTGAGTTGTTGCGCTGTTCTCAAGCACACACTGCACGCCTATTACAGAAGGAGGATCCATTTCTGAGGTTCCTTCCTTTTTTCCTCAAAGATACTTCAACAGCAAGTTCTGAGGTCTAAGTGTTGAAGGTTGTAGTGTGACATCTTTACTTAAGAGATATTTTAAGGTAAGATAAAAGAGTTGTTATTTTCTCTGTGTATTTAATCATTTGCCACTGAGGACTTAAAATGCTATGAATCTGATTTTTTATTTGGATGAAACTGTGAGAGTGCTCTCTAAAAATGCTTGCTGTTAACTTTTAGGCCTAATTTAGTTTTTATTATTGTCATTTTCCAAAAGAAAAGAGCTGACTTTAATTTAGTTAGGGTTAGTGTAAAGGCATATTGAGTGAACAGTGTGGAATTGTAAATGTGTTGTTGTCCTTCTGCATTGTTCAAAGGTTGGTGGAGTTTTTATAATGATACTAATAGTGCCAATGCATCAGCTGAATATCACGGTGACGGTGTTTCAGGTCAAGATTATTAATCCCCAGTGACTGCATGTTTATGAAGAAGTCGTTTTTGTTTTGCAGATGGGGTTGTGGATTTTGATTGGCCTTAACATCATCACAAAGGTGTATGGGTATTCAAATGGTAACTTCTTAGAGGTGTGTGAATCAATGTTACCTGCGCATAAAAGGATAAATAGTCCACCTTTTCCTCCTCAGAACACTAAACCACCCTGCGATCTTTTTCACAAGCTCGGAAATGAGGGCGACCCTATTACAGGTACAGAGACTATTGGATCCATTTTTCTGGAAGCTTGTTTATCACTATCAATATTTGTTGCCGTTGTCATTCCCTAAGTGGTTATCACTACTAATGCTGTCTTCATTTTCTGTCCCTCCACCTTCTCCCCAATACATCTTCAAACTGTTTTCCAGTTTTTCTCCAGAGCAAGGCATCCACAAAATTCATGGGGTTTATGTTGGAGGCTCTCAAGAGAACAAACGGAACCATAATCGAAGGCCATCCTGTTGGACAATTTATCTTGCTTGGGAGTTATCCCGCTCAACTCTTGTCTTGTCATGGTTCACCAGTAAGTAACCACCCCATTGTGTCACTATTAGAGGGATTAAATGCATTACATTGATGAATTGAATACTTTCCATTTCTATGTTTAATCAACACATTTAAGTGAAAATTTAAGGTCAAAGCCTTAATAAGCTTTCTTATGGATGTGACGCTTGCTTTACTTTTGTCTCTCTCCTCAGGGCACGGCTGTTAGTCAAAGGAATAATCAAAGAAAGAATTTGTTTCAAGTTAACTGGACAGCACCGGTGGCAGACGTAGATATAACTTTCAGGTATTCATACACTTTGACTGCCCTCCAATGGTCAATATTACAATGCAAAGCATAACAATTTTCATCAACATGTGCCTGTCTGATATGTTTCAGAGCCACATTTCTTGAGACTTTTAAAACATTCTGGATAAAAGTGGATAACAATCTCGATTTCCCTCATCACACCACACCAACACCTAGTACTGAGCCAAGTACTACTACAAGCACTGAGACAAATATGACCACTCAGCAAGGGGCCGTTATTTTTAACCTATTAGAGGTAAGGAGCGACACAGCGGTGGATTTGTGAGTTTTGTCATCATTGTGCAGAAATCTATGCATTAAAGGGACAGTGTGTGGGTTTTTGTGGCATCTAGCTGTGTGGTTGAAGATTGCAATCATCTGAATACCCCACTGCTTAATTATCCCTTTCCAAGACTGTGGTGAGCCGCTGAGGGCAAAACAGTGGTAACACCATTCGCCTTGCTCGGAGGCCATCCTTACCAAGATAACGCAACTAACGAAATTCAGACGGTGGCTGGCGGTACCACGTTTTTTGAGTTTCACAATCCTGTCAGACTTGAGCCTGTGTTTGGTTTGTCCATTCTTGGCTATTGTAGAAACATGGCGGTGCAACATGGTAGACTCCCATGAAGAAGACCCGCTCCCTATGTAGATATGAAGGGTTCATTATAAGCTGATGAAAACAAAACAATTCCTAGTTGCAGGTGATTATACACGAATGAAAATATAGTGAATATTATATTCCCTTTCTGCAAATAGATCCCTCGAAATGCGACACACTGGCCCTTTAATATGTACAACATTTTATTTACACAGCTCCTCTTCTCTTGACTTGTCTTCAGGGAGCAGGTATCGTGGGGATGAATGTCAACAGTTTTTTTGTGGTACTCAATATGGTATGGTATTTATACATTTATGTCACCCAGTGAATGCTATTTACACAATAGTCCTACTACAGAAAATTATACAAAAAAATTAATAATTCTCTCTATCTATCTTCAGGAACTGTCTAATATGTTCATTACCGTCCTCTCCAACAGTCCCTTTTCTCATCGTCTAAGTAAGGTAAGGCATGAGTTGTGGGACTTGTGTTGTCAGAACCTGTCATCCCATAATCTATAGTAAAAACTATAGAGAGAGGTAATTATAGAATTTAAAGACATTGAATGACTTTTTCAGAATGCCAACCAAAAAAGTGTGTTTGATTTTATTAAAATCTTAAGGAACTTCAATGGTAGATTTAATCTACTTTGTGTAGTCATTTGCATGTTCTGTTTATTGTTTGCATTTTGTATAAGTGCATTTTATTTTCTGAAATATTTTGTCTTTTTGAAAATGTAAATCATCTTTCTAACGTAAAACTCCCATACAGAGACAAGCATTGCAAATCAACACATCCTATAAATGTTATATGGCATTTGTAGGCTCAGTCCATATTCTGTGCTTGTGTGTACAAACACGTATTAAATACTAATTATTCAGGTTTATTGAGAGAAGTGAATGTGCATTTTATTTCTTGTGTAGGCGTCACAGATATCTTGCAGTCTGCTGTGTGCAGCAGTTGAAATATCGTCTGTAGTCTTGTTTTGTGTGGCCGATCCTATAAAAGTAAGTAATAATAAGTGGTGTACAACATGTCTCTATATCTACATCTATATCAAATGTCTTAGTCGTATGAGGTTATATTGACTGTGTGTTTACGTCTGTGTGTCTGTTTGGGCACGTTTAGGTCACTCTCGTTGCTCTTGTGTGTGTGGCAATAGTGATTCATTTCATAAAGCTGGTAATCGTCTGTCTGCCTATTGAAATCAGCCATGAACTGTAAGTTCAACTTCCTTTTCTTCTGCCTGAGTGTTTGAGCTGAAACTCAACATCAACACTTTGTGCTCATCTGTTATTGTTTCTCTTTTGTTCGGTTCAAGAAAGGACATCCGTGACCATGCTGTCAGAGTGTGTTCTGTCATCCATCTGATTTTTACAAGTGAGGAGATTCACCTGATTTTAATCTATAAAATAATACACTTCGATGCATTAATTTCTCTCTGTGAGAAGACATGTTAAACGTATGTAATGCAGTAGTTTGACATTTGGGGAAATACGCTTGATTGCATTCTTGCTAACCAATGTCACAGCTTGCATGGTCTCTTAGTTGCCACTGCCTTATTATTGCGCTGATTTTATTTCCAAATATGTTTTACACACAGTCGCTGTCATCTTTGTTGGTGTTTTGGAGATCGACAGCTGCAGAATGAACAGGACAGACTCTTGGCTTCTGAAAGTGATGATCACTTTCACAGTCTGGATTTTCCTGTTTGTAATTTGGGTTTTCGTAAGCAGTGCTGAAAGAAATGCAATACTGCGGAGAAGCAAAACAGGTGAACGACTTGCACTACAGTGCTGTGTGAAAATGAGTAAAGATACACATTAAATACAATATGGAATCTTATGAAGACCAAAATATTTGTCACTATTTTCTGTTACAGGGAGACAACAAAACAACAACAAAGAGGTGAGAGCCGCTTGTCACATCATGGCAATATAACATGTTTGATGACATGTTGTATTTTTATGACAACTGTTTACTATAACAAATTATGATGCCAGTTCATTTCTTTTTTTTCTCCTCTGAATTCCAGAAGAAGCTGAGTGGAGCTCGAGGGATTTTCACTGCTGTCTCTGTCATCTACATCTTTGGAAGCTTGTGCTTCGCTGTAGCTATCGCTGTTGGGATATTTGGATGTCAGCAAGAGTAGGATTTGTGCATGGAGGTGTGCTGGTACTTTGTTTGCATGTAATTCACAGTTGTTTTTTGGGTTGTATATATTTTGTCAAATTTTTTAAGATATTCATGAATACAAATTGAATTAAAATTCCAGATTCCTTATTGCCAGTTGCACACTTGTATGCATGCTCATGTTTGAAATGGCATTCTTTTTTAATTTTTTTAGTTAGTACTTGTGTGTGTGATACTTTTTTTTCACTATTCTCTATACATATTATCTGTGTATATCTCTGTTTGTATACTGCTACTGTGACCTGCATATTCAAAATATTTTTTATCTAAATAGTTTATTTTGTAAAGGTTAAGAAAATGTATGTCGATGATGTGAAACTGTGTTTTCCTGTTTGGGTAAAATAACAATAAAGCAACTTAAGGTCTACCAGTACAAACCACTTGGACTAAATGTTTCTGTGTTTACATATAACATCTATAAACTTTTTCCAAAGAAGGTTGATAAATGAAGTCACCTCACTTCTTATCAGAGTTACACCTGTCATCAGGGTCAAACTGCAAATATTTCCTGAAGTTGCATTCACTCATAGTTAAGTATCTCCTTGTCCCAGGCGGATCATGTCCTCGGCTAGTAACTTCTCATATGAAAAACAAACTTAGCTATACATTATATTTCTGACATACTAACATAGATGGATAATAGATGGAGATAAGAATGATACCACATGTTGAACACACAACCATGGCACAAATATCCCCTTGTGTTTACGAGCAACGGTACTTAAGTCCTTTCAAGGAAACTTCAGTCCAGGATATGAATCATAAAGTCAGTCTGCCGACCTCATGACTCAGCCTGTTGTTGTTTACGCCAGGAGAATCTAAAAGTCATGGAAGTGCTAAGCTCAGTGTGCAAAGGTTGAATAAAACACAGGAGTTTTAACCAGGAGACAAGCTTTAAATTAATTGCAATAGCAATAATCTATGCATAGTCCCAAAAGAGAAATATTCACATATATCCAGAAACCAAGGCAAACCCATGTGAGTGGTTGAGACTGGATTGTTAACGTTAATGTGTAAATCACAGTTCTTTAATAAACAAATATTTATGTACTGTGACTTTAAAAATAATTTGGCCCTATATTTGTATCTACAGTCATACAGCAAAGCCTGCATTCATAAATGATTATTCACTTTTATGGTTCTGTTGAAGGGAGCTTATCTATCAACTATGTCCGCATTGAGGTAGATGACTCAGCTAATCATTAAACTTCTGCCAATTAAATTAAATTAACGAGGCACACCAATTAATCACTTAGTTATTGATTAAACTTGCTGTAAATGTCTTTGTTTTTTTAACAGAACACGGACAATATTTTCACATTCCTTTTGATTTCTTGGTCTATAAAAGCACAGGAAATATTTATTTTACACAGCTTAGATCCAATATATATTGTATTATATCCCGTAGACGAGACATACAGCAAGTGTCGATTATTATCACACAGTCTTGAACTCTCCTGCTTTGTATTTTTAATCTATAAATAGAGCAGTGTGTTTAATAAGGAGTTATACATCTTAACCTCTTAGTAAATGATTAAACAGCTGTTATGTTGTACGGTTGAAACTTCCTGGTTTCAAAGCTTTATACTGTACTCTTACAATATTGTGGGACCTACACTATCACTTTACCACAATGTATTCACAAAAGCAGGTTAATATTCTTGGCTGTAAATGGGTGCTAGTGAGAAAAATTAAATTGCATTCTGGTCAAGATTTATATCCTTACCTTCCAAAAAGTGTGCCATTTCTCTCCTTATGGATCAAAAGGTTTGTACTTATTTTAACTATCCAACTATATTTTATAACAACTATAACACAAATATATGTAGCTATCTTTATCAACTTTAAAAGGCAACCATAATCTACATCGGTCAGTAAAATAAAAACATTCTTGTCCCTTTCATATTAATATGTGACTGCTCACTGACAATCTTTACTAATACTCCAGTAGTACAAGTGTCAAAGAAAGAGAACCCTCCTGATTTTGACCACTGGTAACTTTGGTCAAATATTTTCACTGTAAAACACTTATGTATAACACTGCAGGCTATACAACTAAAAAGCATCTCTTGTGCTGTGAAATTGAAATTGAAAATAATAAATAAATAGAATAATAAAACTTGTGCTTTACATTGTTTCAATTAGTTAGACCGTGGCTATATGCAAATGCCAGAAGATCTATAGATGGGCACCAAATGTTTTTTTTTAAATACATTGTACTGTTGTTAATATAGCCATCTTTTGATAATTTTACTATCCAGATAATTACTATTTAATTTATGAAGAGCACTACGGGTCTTCCATTTCCACCGTTGCATTTGCCCTTTGCCAGAGTGACGCTAATCAGCTTCGTGTGCTTATCTCAAAACGTTGCTTCCTCATTCCCCATATTTTTTGGCCGGTGTTTTCTTTGCCTCTGTTCCAGAGAAGTTACATCAATTATTAACTTTTCTAGTTATCAAAATAATCTTTATTGGAAATATACACATGTTCACGTGAGCAAAACAAACTTAATCTCAGAATGATAACAGGCTCGAGTGGCATTACAGGAAAGAATAATTTCCTGTATTTTGAAATTCTAATCTGCACAAATTAGAACAAACTATTTCTGTAAGAAACCTTGTTTGGGTTCTGAGGTCGTCAAGATACAGTATCAAATCATTTATGCCAGTTTCAAATATAGTCCAATCTTCTTCATACAAGTTAAGGCACATTTTGCAACTTATTGACCAATATTTAGTAATATTTGATTTTAACAAATTCAAATCACTGAGTGAGAAGCTCGAGAAGTCGACATTTCAACAGCTGCATATAACAAAGCCTTTTATATTCAATACATGTACAGTTATCAAGAATATTCCAATCTAGGAAAGAGACAACATATCACAAATATACACATTCTGAAAAAACTAAGAATATAAAATATGTATCTTAGATAAAAGCCAGCACTCTTGATCAGGATAGATAAAGAAAACATGTTAGTGCAAATCCAATTGTGTACACAAGAGAATTAAATGAACAATGGGACACATCTCCATGGGGACATTAAACAGAAGTACCAAGTAAGCCACCAGTTGATGCAGAACAGGAAATATAAATTTTCTCCTAAAACAAAAAAGTCCATTAAAAATGTAACATTTTTCATTAGTTCCAAAGAAGGACCCAGTGTATTCCATGCTGATCGTTGGGTCTTAGATGGGTAAAATAGTTGTTGAACAAAGTGCCGTCAATACTGAAGAAGGAGAACACATCAAACTATATAATATATATGGTATGCTAAATCTGCATGAGAATATGCATTTCATACCCTACTTCGAAAGTGGAAGGATGGTGTCACTAACATCCTTATGCAAAGCCTGTGCATGTAAAAACTCAGTGCTGAACATCTTGAGAGCAGTTAAACAGAATCATCAACATTGGACTGCGGCGCAAGTAAAACCTCATCTCCGACAGAGAGATTAATACAACGGTCAATCATTTAAACCCAAGTTTATATGTGAACTGTAACAGCCCACACGTTACATTTACATGCTACTTCTTTGGTTCATTGCTCCTGCACGTTGCCAAGGAGGATGAAGCTGGACCATAGTGGTATTCTGACATCGTCGTTGGTGGCTAGCTTGATTCATCAGCATCCGTTCTGCTCTACTTCCTTCTCAGACACTACAGGTAAGATAAGATGGGAGATGCGGCTCCACAGTCCACTGTACTTGTCAACGTCCATGTCATTGAAGCCGGCTTGGTTGCTGGAGTCCACCAGCCTTTCCCTGACATAGTCGTACACCGTCTCCTCCACGTATTTCAGACTCTGGTCAACCGTGACCTCATCTTGAGGAAGAAGCACAGTAAACAACAAGAACACCCGCTTGTATGCAGCGGTCTCGTGGTCGCAGTAGCGATAAAAGATGAGGGTGGAGCCTGGAGGCAGCTCTTCGAAGCGGTTAATGACGGCCACGGGTTTGTCTCCTTCAAAGGCTGCTCGCAACTGGCTGTCAATGTCCAGCTTCACCGCATCGCTGTCCTGGCCGGCTTTACTGGCTCCATCAATGTGAAGGACGGAGGCGTTGAGGGCAGTTGAGAAGGAGGCGGCCAGCCGCTGAGCCAGGCAGTGCAGTGTCCTCTCAGCCCTGTGGCCCGCAGTAAAGATCAGACTGACGGGCTCAGTGGGCTGGGCTGTTTGGAGGTGCCTCTCCAGGTGGATCTTGCTCATCCTCCACAACTCAGAACGCTGACTTGGGAATTGAGTCTCAAGAATAGACAAATGATCAGCAAATATTTCTGGCTTTACAGCCCTGGATGGATGCGGTCCACCATCTGAAGTCTTTTTGAGTACAGGAATGATCTTGCATGCCAGCAAGAGGGCCGAACAGAGCAGCACCAGGAGAGCCAAATACCAAATGAATCCTGGAGGGACACAAGGCCATATTCAAATGGAGTATTGCAAATAAAAGTATCTTTGGGTGTGAAGATAATGCAATTAAAAGAACGATATCTTACCTCGACAGGAATATCCAGAGCTTTTCTTGACAGCAGTTTTCTTTAGCCCTTGTAAAAAGACAAAATCTCATTAAATCACTGTCCAACATGTCACAGCTACATTGGATGACTGATGACTTAATGACTGAAATATTCAGTTGAAGCTACAATACCTTGTTTTTTGTGCTGAGCAATTCCTTTTTGTGTCGAAATGTTATTCACACGCTGTCGCATTGTATAGGATTTCTCTGAGGCTGGGTACACACGTGGGGCGTGATGGTTAACTGTTGGTATACCTAAAAGTGAGGCAGAGTTTATCAATGTAAAATCTGATCATTTATTTGGAGATGTAAATCCATTGGACAGGTGCTCAATGCAATTTTGTAGACTAAAATCTGGCTAAATAAAAATGTCTACAATACCAGTGGCCTTGGCCTCCATCGTCCTCTTGTAGTCGGCCATGCTGGTGACCAACACATCGCGTCTGTTTGCTGGTGGTCGGATTTGTGCGGCAGACTTGGTCGGGGCGACAGGTTCCTTTGTAGATGGTTTTACTGAAAACAAACAAGCCAGATTAAGAGGACTATTATCCTCCCTTGATGTAATCATTCCCATGCAGAATCAATCTATAGCCTTTTCCTACCTCTCTTGGTTTTCATCCGTTCCGATTCATTTACAGCAAGACTGGATCTGAGGCGTTCATCGAGCATAACTCGTGGGGATAAATTTATATCGCCAAGGTTGCCTGATTCATAGAGAGAAAACCTTGATTTAGATAACCTATAAACGTATTAGATCTGATAGTGGCAAGAAGTCTTATGAATCTGAAAATTATAATGTTATAAGTAAACAACCAGAGTACCCTAAGATGCCAGATTTGTCATTTGATAGCACCTGCATGCATAGCTAATTAATATCTAAGTAAGTAATTATTAATTTAATAACATCTGCTTTGGTGGATACAAAACATAAAAATATCACTAAGTAACTTTGGCTAGTACTGGAATAATTGATTGATTTATTTGTTAGTTGATCGTAAAAAAAAAAGTATCAATAATTTTGATAGCTGGTTAATTTTTTTATAAAGCAAAAATGCCAAATTTGCTGATTACAGCTTCTCAAGTGGGAGAATGTGCTGCCTTTCTAAGTTACACATAATTGCTCATGATATACATTTAAATTGTGAATTATTGGTGACATAAAACAAGCAATATGAAGTTGTCACTTCAGGCAAACTGATGAATAATGACAATATTTCACTAGTTGCAGCCCTAACCGTGGTATGTTGTTGGTTGACGAGTTCCATGAGAGGAATCCTGTATACGATCCATTTCCTGGTCTTCATTGTTCTCCAGATCTTCATTAGATTCCTGGACATCCATCTCATTCTCATCCCCACGAGTTCCATGAGAGGAATCCTGTATACGATCCATTTCCTGGTCGTCATTGTTCTCCAGATCTTCATTAGATTCCTGGACATCCATCTCATTCTTATCCCCACTGTCATCCTCTGGTCTCCCAGTCTTTGTCCGTCTCTTCTTGCTCGGGGACTCTGTTAAATGGGGACATAAAAGACTCCATTGCTCATACAGACTTGAAAAAGGATCGACTGGTGCAACTGTCGCTGTAACTAAGCACACACTTTTAACTGGAGCATCTTACCTTCATCATCATCATCTGAGCCTGTCTCCACATCTCCAGAACCATTGACAGCTGGAGCTTGGTTTTTCAACCCTTTCCTGGTTCTCTTGAGAGGACCCCTGACTGTCGGTTCAACAGCCAATACTGAAAGAAGCAGAAAGACATTATTTTACTGTAGACTGAAGTTTCAAAGAAGCTCATAAAGGCTCTTCTTCTACAATGATGAAAATGATCAAGTCAGCGAAAATTACTTTCAGCATAAACTCAAGGGGGTTTCCCGTTCAACTTTGGGCGCTGTTTAGCTTCGATGGCTACACTAGCAACTTGTGAACTAGTCCATTTGCTCACCTTTCACGGAAACCGATGGCTGCCTCGTGGACCTCGTGAGCCGTCTCAACGGGCGAGACCCTTTACTTTCAGACACCCTGGGATCCATCACGACAACTCGGGAGACATAAATTAATAAATACGACGAAACATCGTGTTCACAAGCGTCCCTGACTTCCTTGTGTCGTTATTAAGGGGAACCATTTCGTGACCGGACGCCGTCGATACCCGGAAGTGCCCCCATCTAGATAATCCCCCTGGAAACACGCGCCAACTGCCGAACGTTCCGACGGAAATATTTGTGACTTGTCAAGTGCGACTCACGTAACGCGACCTGAAGAAAAGACAAGGAAGCGTCACACTGGTCGTGTCCCACGGCGATGTGATCGAGAGTGTGGTGAGAATTTGTGACTAGAATAACTATTCAACATTTATGTATGTTATTTAAGTCACACGAAGGCGGACGAAGCAGACTTGAGGCTTGCTAACTGTCGTTATCAGCAGCTCTCGACTGTCACTTAAATTGTTAGCTAGTCGGGAGCTAATCAACACTTTACGGTAGATTATATTATATTAGCGAGTTCACTCTCGATAATAACTATTTTCAGTTTGCTTACAATGTCTGTTGTCTTACAATTTCAGTAAATTAGCCCTCCAGATATGATCAGCTAACCTCGGGGCTCTTGAAGCCGACAATTCAATAGTCAACGTTACAACTTTGAGGTCAGGGAGCCTTGCTTGATTTTACTTCAGACTTTGAACATCTGACGAAAATCTGTCCAAAACTCATAACGCTAAATGTGCTCGTGTCTTACCATAAAAAGCAGGTGCTTAATTCAGATTATTTTTTGAATGCAGCTTTGAACCATCTCTTGAGTGACGTGCCCCTATCCGAAGACATGGCAGAGCAAGTAACAGATCACCACCACACAGCAGGTAACCTTACTAAAATACTAATGAAAAAGAAGGACAGGTATTGGTTGTATTAGACTAGTATGTTTACTAAACATATACAGCAGACCGTGGTTTAAATTAGCATGTGTCATGTACTTTTTGTTTTGAAATCAGAAGACAAGGGACAAGAAGCTCGGTCCACAAATATGGATCATGTCTCGGCATTAGATGAGCACAAACAGGAGAAGACTGATATTGTAAAGCAGCGACTCTCAGAAGGTAACGTTAAGATATACAAGCAAGGTCAATAATAATTCATTCAATGTGTCCAAAGCTTTGTCTGCATCTACTGTTGTAATAAAAGACGGTCTCCGTCTCACCTGACAAGATTCAGCTTTATCATCCGCATCCACAAACACAGAGACTAACAACGACAATGCTGAAGACATGGTGCAGCCCGACGTTGAAAGCAAGTATATAGTGTTAGAGCAGTGTTTCATTTTCATCGAGCAGTCTTTAATAGACAAACATTCATGGCCAAGAAGACATTTGTAGTGTGTTAATGTTCATTCTTGTATCTACTCTCAACCCAATGTTGTTAAATTTCATTGTGCTCTTACATTAGTTTGTGAGCCTTGTTGTCCATTTCGTAATGTGTCACAATTATTCACATAGAGTTATTGTAAATGAACTAGTAAGACCAAAAGGTTTCTTTCTTCAGATCTGGTATATGGTCAGAACCATATACCAGATCTGTAATCTAACTGAAAATAGGATTCTTAATAAAAAAATTAAACATTAGCCATTCAGTTAGACTAGAACTTGGATGACACTTGATTTGTTTTTATTACAGACAGTGATTCAGCTGAAGAGAGGATGGTGCCTTCAACAGAAAGATCTTCACCTCCAGAAGACGACACAACGCTGAATGTGAAGGATAACAGCAACCCACTTCAGGCTGAAGAAGGAAGCCATGGGGATTACAAGAGAGAGATGCCAAGAAATGAGCAAAAGCCCATGACAGCAGAGATTTCAAGTGAGTTTTCCTGTCCAAGTGTGAAGAGAATTTACTGTATTCTCCATGCAGTGTTTGTTCTGTGCAATGAGGTGAGGTTTCCACCATGTCATTGCGTTCACATTAAACATCATCTCCAAATGGAAATATTGATCTTGCCACAAACACCACAAATATTGCTCAGTTGCAGAAATTTGCCTAGCTCACCATTTTCTGAACTTCCAAATGTTTTGCTTTCACATTCACTTTACATTCATTTATTCTTTGTAAATTGGTTAGCAGAGTTGTAAGCTCTGTGTGGATGTTTGTAGATGCAAAATTACAGCTTTATTGCCCAAAACAAAAGCCAAATCACCAAAGCAAATCACGGCAGTGTGCACAAGCGAGCAAATTAGTATTCTGCATTTTACCATCCATGTCATGGACTTGGTTGCTTTGTTTACAGCTATTCTTTTAGTGTCTTTTTATGGTGTTCCTCACTCTTCCTCCACTGCAACTTGCAGGTGGATGTCATTAAACAAACTGACCTTCAGTCACAGTAGGGTTTGGCATTTGTTTGCAGTGCTGTATTCAGTAGCTGTTTAACAGCGTTTATGCCCTTTCTTTATTCAATTTACAGGCGCAAAGGGAAGGGTCACATTTTTTCACGTCCATCTTTCATACCAAAAAAGACTCAAGACAGCTGAAGCCTCATTGTAGCTAGAAGTAATTTTACACAGATCGAGGACTGGATTTTGTCCCCCCCCTTACTTATTCTGAAATCAGGTTTGAAAGGATCTCTCCATGGCTAGTATAGACTGTAGGAACATTTACAGTGTCTAACAACTGTTTCATCATACATGTGGGCATCCGAGTATTGATATAAGATGGATGACCTATCCTTTAATACTTAGAGTATAAAAAAGGGCAACTCTCATTTTAACCCCTTTTTTTTTTTTTTTTTTTTTTTTTTAAATCCCTCTGAAAATATAACTAAAGACACTGTTACTTGAGTGGCTTTCTGAAGTTAAGCTATTCTATTGTTCTCAGGAGAATACCACCCTAGAGAGAAGAAAGCACCAGAAACAACCAGCCCACCAACCCTGGATGCCAAAAAGGATGACCAAGTAGATGGACCTGATGAGGAAACCCCAGACTCTAACGCCATAAACACTGATGCTGGAGAGGGTTAGTGGGATTTTTCTGAGAAAAAAAACTTCTGATTTGGGGTGCTGAGCTTCTGGGCATTCAAGTGTAACACAACAGGTGTGGTTCACTGGTGGGAAGCCGGTGAGGGAGCATGAACATGTAGCTGCACAAGTGTGCTAACCAGTTTTTTTTTTTCCTCTATCATCTGTTAGATGATGAGAGCTGCCCGGAGGAGGAAGACGAGGATATACAGGTGAACAGAATCTCCAAACAGAAGGAGGAAGATGTTGAAACCATTGGTCCTACCATTCACGAGACCGCTGATGCTGAACCTGCAATTCCAGTGGTTATTGGAAATCGTGGTAATTTATCCTTATGTTTATATCCTCTTGTTTCTCTTAAGACACATTTAAATCGAATGACTGCCATGGCCTTACCATCTCAGTGGTTGTCATTTAAATAACTTCTCTCACTTTGTATATTGTCTATTACTTGATACACAATTATAAATAACTTATAAATGACTTACTAAGTACTAACTGAGACAACACATGTGCCTTCTCTCCATAGTACTTACATACCTGTTTGTAGCCGGTGTGATTGGGGTAGGAATTGCCCTCCTGTGGCAGTATCTCTTCCAACCCATTGCTCCACCTCAGAAAGATGAAATGCGGCAAATAGACATCTTCCTCAGGCAGTTGGAAAAAGTAAAGACTCAGTTCCCTAATCAACGCACGGAGCTCTGGAGCAGAAGCAAGATCCACCTGCTGAGGCACCTCCAGACAGACCAGCCCACTGAGCCGGTCAGTCTGATCCTGACCGCAGGCCACAGAGGTGAGAGGACACTGCACTGCCTGGCTCAGAGACTGGCCTCCGCCTTCTCCTCTTCTCTCAACGCCTCCGTCCTCCACATCGACGGAGCCAGCAAAGCCAGCCACGACAGCGACCAGGTCAAACTGGACATCGACAGCAAGTTGCAGGGAGCTTTCGAAGGGGACAAACCCGTGGCCGTCATTAACCGCTTCGAGGAGCTGCCTCCAGGCTCCACTCTTATTTTTTATCGCTACTGCGACCACGAGAACGCTGCCTACAAGAAGACTTGTCTGATCTTCACAGTACTGCTGGGGGAGGAAGAGGAGATTCCTGCCGAGACTCGTCTGAGTACTGTGGAAGAGATGGTGGACGACCATCTTCAGAAGAAGTTCCTCTCCAATGGCCATCCTGTGTCTTTTGACAGGATGGACCTCGACAAGTACGGTGGACTGTGGAGTCGTATTTCTCACCTCATTCTGCCTGTGGCAGCAGAGGAAAGGATAGAACGTGAAGGGTGCTAGGGGACATCAATAGTCACTCTTGAACTTTTAATCCAAGTACTTAACTACCGCCTATCTATCAGATTTCTCACTGGGTGACTCTAGTCATTCTGAGGTATTTTAAACACCCTAAAGTTTCTTACAATTACTAAAGTGAAGCTCACTACAGATTAAGGCATCAAATATAAATGGGACACTTAATATTATGAAGATTATGCTTTGGGACGTTTGTAAAAAAAAAAAAGAAAAAAAAAATCTCTGGACATTCATCGTGGTGCTTTATTCTTGGAGTACTTTGATCAAATGTAATTACAGATAAATTGCAAGATGGTTCAACTGGGGGCTTTGTGGATTTGCATCACAAGGCTCTACAAGACAGAGCTATTCTTTTGGTATCACAACACAGGGTTTATTATTTTTATGACAAGTCTTTTTCTGCAATACTCAAACCTACATGGCACCAGGTACCTTAACTGTACTCCCCATGTTCCTTTTTATATTCACATGAACATGTATCACACGGAGAGACTGTATATGATCAGACTACAGTTCAGAGTTTGATGAAAATAAGTGCAGGAATTGGATGTGCCTTAAAGTGCAAATAAACAGGTAATTTAAAATGCTTTGTCGTTGTTATGGCTTCCTTCTTTAAGTCCTTTAAGCCATTTTTCTTGACCGTGCACAACAAACTGACATTAACGTTACGTTCATTCAGCAGCTTACTCACAGTTTGGTGTCCAGTTGATGAAAGAATAGAAGAGCAACGTGTGTGTGCTTGAAACTACGCCATAATTAAATGGGATATGCCGCCAAACTTTAACTTTGACAAGTGAACATGTAAGCTATTTAAAACCCGTTGAAAAGCTACTTCGGCTCCTAGCATCCTGAAGCTGCTTGCACCGTGTGCACAGCTGGTACTAATGAACGACGTGGTCAACAGGTGCCAATTTACCAACAATGCAATGTCACGGTTGGCCACTAGGGGCGCAAATACCAACCACAGTCCAACAGCAAACTTCATAACAAGGAATTTAACTTCCTCCAGTCACTGCAGTGAACTCTTTTGCGGCTAGGGGGCAGTAAAAGCACAGCTGAAACTGGGCTATTGCATGGCGACTGAGAAGCATCAAATCAACATGCAACAGGTTACTTTGTATTCGACCTCAAAATATCCTTTAGAAGCTTGCGTGCCAAGTTGAATCTAAAGGAAAGATCCAGATGGGGCTGAAGCTTTCGATGCATTTTTTTCCCTCCTCACTAATAATAATTGTGCTTCACCATCATCAAGTTATTTGAAGTAGTTTAACTCCTCCTCGTCCGTCTGATTTGTCCCGCCCCCTGTCAGCGCGCCTCCAGCAGCAGATGCCGGCTGCTCCCTCACTGACTGCACGGTTTCTCTGCATTCACTGACAGTGAACACGATGACACCGCGCTATGAAGCTTAATCTCGCTCACTGATGGCTCCTCTGGATTCACCTCTCTTATTTTGGAGCCAGAAGTAGACTATGATATTTTCTTGGCAGCTAAAGTAATTTGTGACAGGCTGTGCCTGCTTGCACACTTGCAACATTACTTCTCTTTTCGGTGCTCTGTGAGCTTCACAACATGTATAAGTTATGCATTGGCGTCGTCCTGTGCTGTGCGTTTTTTCCATGGTGCTCTGCAGCGCCAAAGACCTGGGATGCAGATCCCATGTCAGAATTTGAGCGCAAGGCAGAGCAACATGACGGGCTGCAGGAGGAGATAGATGGCCATGAGAGCATCCTCTCTAAGGTAGGAGGAAACATCCCTTCTTCACATGTTTTATGGACATTTCATCATTTCGTGCGTAAAAATTCAAAGTTTTTTTTTTTGGATTGAGCGTGGTTCAAAATGCATCCGTCCTCTTCTCTTCGTAGCTGCTGGGTGATTATGACAAAGTGAAAGCCCTCTCGGAAGGCTCTGACTGTCGGTGTAAATGTGTTGTCAGACCCCTGAGCAGGAGCGCCTGCCGGCGGATAGAAGAAGGGAGCGCCGCCGCGCAGGACTTCTTCACCGTGGAGACTATCACATCTGGACCAGAGTGCAAGTGCGCCTGCATCGCTCCTCCGTCAGCAGTCAACCCATGCGAGGGAGAGTTCAGGCTGAAACAACTTAGAGAAGCTGGGAAAGAGAATGTCAAGGTGAAGTGTCGTCCGGTCCTTTTTCCAGCCTCACTCGATCCTACAATACACATAAGTGAACATGCTCTGGTGCCAATAAAGGCTGTTATGCCTGTTGCTTTTTTAGAGAAGCCTGGATCACTGGGGTTTATGGATATCACGGGTTATCAAATTCAGGAGACTGAGTTTGTCTGGGCTGGGGATAGACTTACCTATTCTACGCATGGCATGTCTTGAATTGGTAAAGCCCTTTTGACGGAATCCACTTGATCATTCTAGCTTTCCACTATCCTCGAGCTGCTGGAGGGCTCCTTCTATGGTATGGATCTACTGAAGCTGCACTCCATTACCAATAAGCTGATGGATCGCATGGAAAACATGGAAAAGGTACAGCAACGGTGTACTTTTGAAGTATGCTAAAGATGACTGCAAATATGTTGGTTGAACAAACTGGTTGTAGCAGGTGTGTTTTACTTTGGGGGCTTCTGGCTTTAGTGTGTCCAGTAAAAAACACTCTTTGGGCCGGTTTTCAGATTTATTATGGGCTGGACCTGGAAGGAGTGCACAGACTTTCCATCACATGTGGAAGTTTATCTCACTGAGTACTGAACCCTTCTTAGTGACTGACCTGATTATAATGGACTAACAAAATACCAAAATACCTTCTTTGGTCTCAACTTTATATTCATAGATTATTAAAGAATGAAAATATTAACCAAATGTTTATTACATTATGTAGAAAAGTATTTTTAGTTGACTAAATGTTTCAGTTCAAATGTCATGGTTTAAAAAGTACAGTCCTTAGCGCGAAGATGTGTTCAGTCAGGGATTGAACAGCAATTAACATTTTAATTCTCAACTGAAATGAAATGAAATGAATTTATTTATATAATTGCCCCCAAAAATGTTTCGTATGTGTCATTCTGTGGGAAATGAATCACTGAGTGAATTGGACTGTGGTATAATTCAAAACATTTCATAGAGTCACATGCAACATACCGTACATGCCGGTTGTTAAGAAAGCAGCGGTGCATAAAACTGTCAGGGCAAAAGCTGCATTTGCTTCTGAAATAAACATTTTCACAGAGTTGTCTTGGCATGGAAAACACAGCTGCAGGTAATACAATTAATGGATAAATCAAGCGTATCCATTATTACTTTTATTAGTTTTAGCTGTGCCTGTCCTGGTATGACATGTGAAAAGGTTGGTTGTGGAGAAGTTATAGTGACATCACTGAAATCTTTTTACCATGCATTCTGGGAAGTCAAGGGAGACGGAATATTTTTTTTGCCTGTCCCAATAATAATAGCACATGTGTATATAATAATAATGAAATGTCTTGGAGCTAAATTCCATGTAGCTGCTGCAGTTTTCGGGGTCCTGGTATTGTTCATGCTGGATCCCTGTCACACTTTAATTGTTTACTGGGACACTCAAATAGAGCAGAGCGATCTTTAATGTGCTTTTCTTACTATGACAAGTCAAAATTACTGCAGTGAAAACGGTTCGTTAATGACTTAAGATTTCCTTCTGTTAGTGATTATGACTGCTGATGATTGCCGCCAATTTTTCATAAAAACATGCAAACTATTTCTGTTAATATGTCGATTTGTCCATGACTGCATGAAGGCAGTAGCTCGGAACTACACCACAGTTGAAGTGAAGCCCCAGGAGAGCCCTCAGATCCAGGCAAATGCGACTGAAAGCCCACCCACCCCTACTCTGCACCAGCATCAGGACCAGAAGAGACCAAGTGAGGCCAGCAGGACTGCTGCATATCAAGACCCAGATGTAAGTGACATCTTAATATCACAGGGTTAACAAATGATGGAGAGGTAAAGGAAAGGGCTAAACTGAACGCCAGTCAGTGATATTGACAGTTCTTTATTTTACTGTACTATAATAACACAGTAATAACTACATTTGTATTTTGGTCATTATTGATGCAAAAGGGGGATGATCTTTAATTGCCAAATAATGCCAATATACTTTAAATAATAAGCACCTTTTAAAGCATAAATAAGTGAATACTTATTATTCATGTTTTAAAAGTTAATACCTCAAAATTAAGTTGTAAATGGTATGTTATAACATTACTGTCACATTAAGAACTTAACTTGGCTAATATTATTAAATAAGATAACACATTATACAGTAAGTCCTAGTATTCACCAGATAATTATACAACTACTATACAGCAAAGTGCAAAGTGCATAGAGTCCTACCTGTCAATAATAACCAGTTGTTAGTAACTATTATAGTAGACCTAGCTATTACATACATATTTCTTATGATATTTACTTCTACATTTATTCCTGCCAGGACCCCCTTGTAAAAGAGATTCAAAATATCAGCGGGAATATCCTGAATAAATAAAGGTTCAGTTGAAAAATAAAAAATAAATAAAAAAATTAATTAATTAATTAATAGAAGGTACAAACCCGTAAAGGGCAAAAATGGAATGTAATATTCATAATTCTGTTTTCATTAGTGTATAATAAAATGTTGCACTCAGCGGCTCACGTTACCGCAGTCTTGGAAAGGGAAGAGTGAGCGGAGGAGAATTCAGTTGGTTGCCTTCTGCAACTACGCTGCAAGATACCACTAAATCCTGTCCCTTTAAGTAGCTATTATTACAGCATATTAACTTTTGAATACTAAATAATGACTGTACCTGTAACTACAATGTTGTTTGGGACCCCCGTGAGGTAATTACTGTTGTGAACCAATATCTCCACTAGAACTATCTGAACATGTAATTACTAAATAAATATAGAAAATGCTACCATTATTTTCATGTTTCACACATTACATTACACCCGTCAGTGTGTTACAACTCACTGTGATGTAATTCTTAAATCAATTATTAGCAGCTAATAAAGTTGCTAAACTTATCTATGGTAAGACTATAAGACTATTGTCTTGTGTTAAATGCATCAATATTGTTACAGGACAAAACCTGACTTACAGTATTCAGTATTAAAAGCTGTTGTGAAGGCTGTGAGGGAATTAACTGAATTCAGGAGAGAAACAAGTATATAAGAAGTGATTGGATTCACATGTTGCTGCTCAGACTGCGAAAGCATTATTAAGTCTTGCATACCTTCAAAATATCAGCAGCAATTATGTGTTCTTTCCACAAAAGTCCCCTATAAAATCATCGTCTCCACAATAATAATGTGTGAAAGAGTTATTGAGGTAATCGGAAGGTTTGGCAGACCCTGTGGACAATAGCAGACCTCAGTCCAGCAACTTTACCACTGGGGCCTGATCCATGACAGCTATGATATGAAATAAGGAGCCTTTCCAGCAGTGTTGGGTGGACCATACCTTCACATGCAAGGGATTCACAAGTTTAATATACTTCACTAGAGCACTTGTAAGAAGCATTAAACAAGGTTATTAAAAGTTTTCACTTTATTAACTCAGGTTTATTGCAACTTGGGGACACTTTGTAGTTTTGTTCATCATTTATCAATAACGATAACATTGCGCTCACCAATTTAATTGCTGAGGACTCTGAATGTGGCTACTTAGCGGAAAAAAAGAAGTTAGACAGTACAAGTAACGTGATCACGGTCAGATTATCATACTTGTTTCATACAAATCCCATGTTAACTGAACTTATTTAGAAAATAAAATGAAGATAAACAGTAAAAGTATTACCCAAAATGTTAATTTTAAACATCAATCACAGTTTACAGACTGACTTCCTGGTTCAGCTTTGACCTACTGTTCTTGCCACCGTCATGCACACCGCAATCAGGAGTTAATACCTACATTTTGGGTGCTGCCAATTTATTGCCCAAAAAAAAAGTTGCTTCTGGCTCAACTCTTGGTTTATTTAAAGTCTGATTGTCTGACTTCTCGTTTGTTGTGTGTCCCTGGAACAACACATTTTCTTTAGTTAGGTTTCTCCAAGTGTTCCAAAATTAAGTTTGCTTGATGTCCACCAGTGCAACGGTTGTATAACTTTCTATTTTTCTTTCCTTGGTAGGATGAAAGTGCATCTGACACACCATTCACATAAAACTCCTCAGTAAAATATCTATCTCATTGGCCCAGTATGTAATCAAACAGATGTATTGGTCTCACTCTACTGCATTTGGTTGCACTGGTAAATGTTCTTTATTCATAGAAGTTCTGTGTGTCCATCTGTCCACTAACAGGAACAGTATGAGAAGAAGTTTATTGGGGAAAATCCATCCTTCCGAAAGACAGATGACTCTGCTCAGATCATTGAAGTCAAACCTCAAGTGACTCTTAAAAACGCGTCTAACAAGGAGGCTTCTCAGGTGTCGAAGACCGGCCCCAACGGAATGATCATAAGAGGAATGACTTTTTATAAATCGGAGCCAGATCCGATGGTGGCGGACGACGGAGAGCCTGGAGAGAACCGTGAGTGTAGACCCTCAGTCAGTTTTAACTGTATGGGTTAAAAGCAGAGGAGGAAAAATAAACAAATCAAGAAAAAACTGCTCAAGAAAAATTTGAAATCCAATCATTACAGTAGTGTGATAAACAAGTGATCATCACATTCATAGCTATGCTTAGCTTCTGCTGTTTGCATGTACTTCATTTATGATTTCAGACACGGGTTAATATACAATTTCAATGGTATTGTAGGATTTAAAAGAAATAATTCTACATTTTCTCATGCCGCTCAGTATATTTGACCAAAATCTTTTTCTTTCCCTTTTTTTTTTAAAGTTTTTGAGTATCATGAATTCAGTGGTGATGGTGGTGGTGACCTCTTCTTTGAGGAGAATCTTTTACAACACAGAGTCTCTCGCCCCAAGATAAGGACGGGACCAAGATCATTTCAACCAAAGACAACAGGTCCTCTGCACAATTCAACAGAGACCAGCCAATCAGCAAAGCCGAAAGAAACTGAGCCCACCTCACAAACTCATAATGAGTTTGTCAGTGCGGTTGGAACCACATCGGTGGACGTGTCTACAGATATACAGAGTGACGCATCCACAATGAGAAGCGTCGCGTTTAGACCATCCACTACCACACAGAAAACCAGGACCACGGACACTGCACCTCAAACTAGTACTCAAAGAGTCACTGTTGGAACCACTCAGTGGCCAATCCCTTTGACGGCTGAACCTTCTGGCACTTCTTTAAGCATCACTGCCAAGGAAACAACCGAAGCTACAATAAACACAACCCAACCATCCAAAAATACAGCCACAAAAGAAGTCCTACCAGAATTCACGACAAGAAAGATGCCAACCACCATGATGGAAACCTCTACCCAGGAGGAGAAAGAACCAATGCAAATAATTCCCAGCAGCACTGCAGCTCTTCCAAGCACACATACGACAAATACAGTCACAGAGGCTTTGACTACCATTCCATCTTCCACTATAACCATCACAACCCATGCTGCCCTGACCTCAGCACCAATACACCCCACAACAGCTTCCACACCGGCTACCTCCACACAGGCTGCTGCCACGACACCAGAAGAAAAAACTGAAACCACCTTCTTTTCAGCTTTGACTTTGCCTCCTACCACACAGAGACTGATCACTTTGTCTCCACACACTTCCCTGCCTTACACCACACCTGTGACTACCCCTTCTTCAGCTGCCACCACCACCACTACCACCACCACTACCACCACTACCACTACCAGACAGTCTGCTCAAGTCAAACACAAATACAGAATCAGCTGGGAAGAGGAAGAGCGGGAGGGACACCGGGAATCAGAAGAGCCGATGCAAAGACAGGAGGAATCTCCCTCAAGAAAATCTGGTAAGTTGAGTTTTTATGTCGAATGAGTCGAAGACTTATCGAATGTTTATCAAGTCGGGTGAAACTGTACTCACAATGTACAGTGGCGCTTTGAGCTCAGTGCTGATGTCAGCATGCTAACATGCTAACATGCTCACAATGACAATGCTCACATGCTGTTGTTAAGCAGGTAACATTTTTACCATGTTCCCCCGATTAGTTTAGCGTGTTAGCATGCATGCTAGCATTCTAATCCGCACCAGACACAAAGTACAAGTAAGGCTGATTGGAATGTCATTACTTTTGTAAGTATTTGTTCAAAAACCCAAGTACTGGATCATTTAAAAAGGATTGGCGATAGAGTGAAAAAAAAATAAATAAAAAAAAAAGTCAGTAGGTTTCATATTCCTGGCACATTGGATATCTGTACCAAATTTCATGGGAAACCAATCAATAGTTGTGGAGACGTTTCTCTAAAAACCACAAATGGCGACCTCATGGCGCCCGAGGAAAAGTCAAGGGCTGATCAAAGTGAGCTGGCTTAACCCTTTATTGAACCGTGAATGTCCTTTTCTGAACAAAATGTCATGGCTATCCATCCACTGGTTGTTAAGCTATTGCAGTCAGAACAAAGAGGTGGATCGACTGACCAACTAACCGACATTGCCATCCAAAGAGCCAGAGTGGCTAAAAATGATCTTGGCAAGTCCTTATAAGAGTTTACCACCAAAGATATGGCCAAAAATGAAAATATCCTATGAATGTCCTTGTTGCAACATTTGCTGTAATTATTTTTGAAATACCAACGAGAAAGGACTGACATAATGCTTTATTACTTTTAATATTCTCATGAAAGATTGAGAAAACTATTAAATTGATATTGTTTCGTCAATCTCTAAACTTTGCAATTCAGTGCTCAGTCCTTCGTGGCAACCTCAACCTTTCCATGATAAAAGCTGGTTAGAATAAAAGCCTCTAATTATTTTCAGACGTAGGTTTGGATAAACAGCCTCTAAATCCTCACTCATGGCTCTGTGACTCTTTCACAGGCGAGTGTAAGGACACTTTGGCAACAATTTCGGAGCCAGTAACTCACAACACCTACGGCAGGAATGAAGGAGCGTGGATGAAGGATCCAAAGTCTGATAATGACAAAATCTATGTCACAAACTTCCTCTACGGAAATAATCTTCTGGAGTTCCGCAACCTGGAGGTTTTCAAAAAAGGTGAGAGCCAGTAGTCGAAGCTTTCACTAAATTACTTTTGGTTTTCCTTTTGCTTTGAGGGAATCTCACGCTTCGCCACTGTTCTCTATCCTTTCTAGGCCGTTTTACCAACTCATACAAGCTTCCTTACAACTGGATCGGCACGGGGCACGTGGTCTACGACGGGGCTTTCTACTACAACCGTGCCCTCTCCCGAGACATAATCAAGTTTGACCTGCGTCGACGTTACGTGGCCGCCTGGACCATGCTACACAATGCTCTGCTCGAAGAGTCGACATCGCTGTGGGAGTGGCGCCGCCACTCAGAAGTGGACTTTGCCGTGGACGAGAGTGGCCTGTGGATCATCTACCCGGCACTTGACGATGAGGGCTTCTTACAGGAAGTGATTGTTCTGAGTCGACTGGACCCGTCTGACCTCAGCACGCAGAGGGAGACCACCTGGAGAACCGGGCTCAGGAGAAACCGCTACGGGAACTGCTTCATCGTGTGCGGCGTCCTTTACGCTGTTGACAGCCACAACCAGAGGGACGCCAAACTGGAATACGCCTTCGACACGCACACAAACACTCAGATGACTCCGAGAATGCCGTTCACCAACAACTACACCTACACCACGCAGATTGACTACAATCCCAAAGAGGGTGTTTTGTATGCGTGGGACAATGGACACCAAGTCACATACAACATTAAGTTTGCCTATGTAGACCCGTAGTAAGGGGCTGACAGTAGTTATTTTTAAAAAGTTAATTGTATGGTTTGAATGGATTGTAGATCAGTCCACATGGCCTTCAGTATGGAGACAAATGAGGGCCAAATGTACAAATATACTGAAGTGTTTTGTTTAGATTTTTTTGTTATTTTGTTGTTGATTTTTATCTGAAATGAATGAAACAATGAGCCTGATTCCTCAGTCAACACATCAAGTTGTACTGTATATATATTGTATTACTGTAAAAAAAAAAGAAGAAAAAAAAAAGAAGCCCTGTGAGATAAATTAATGTAGAAAGGTGTCAGAACCAGCTCACTTCTTGGGTCAAATAACGCTTTAACAATTCACATAAAAGAACCGATTCTTAGGAGAGCTAATCTTTGAACAAATCCCCCAATTACGTGGGGAAATGTTTCTGTTTTATACACATTTTTGCATTTCATTGTTCTATGCATCATATGCCACAGGTCGTCTTGTGTGGTAATATCACAGGTGTAGCTGTTGACCTTTGTCTTGGGAAAACACTTACCCCATCCATATCGGACTGTTTTTGAAGAGACTGCAATAAAGTTGGTAAATACTAACAGAACATGTCTTCTTTGTTTGAATAATCACATTAAAGTGGCTTTAATTATAGCTTGTGTGTGTTGATTCAACTGTGGGGAAAGGAGACTACCAAGCAGAAAAAAGGGCAGAGAGAAAAACCATGAATACAAACAGAGACGATTGTTCAAGCCTGAACTTTATGGTTACTGGATGTAAATTGAGTTATTGTGGTAGAAAATACTCCTGAACAGTCTTTCTATTGTACTTGTTGGAGGAAAAAAAAAATAAAATAAAAAAAGAATCTGAAACCCAAAGGATACACAGAGGTATAGTAAAATCCAGTGTTTATTTTGGTTTTTGCACATAATAGAATACGAAAAAACGAAACCCTCACACATTTTTAATTGTACTTTTGTTTTTGTCATTAAGAACTGTTTGGATGCGGTGAAAACACTGCGGTAAAACAAATGTGTTTTTGAAACCAAAAAGAAAGAAAAAGTACACACACACACACACACACAGATGGCCTGGCTCAAGAAAAAGGGCATATTTGTATGGGTATTTGTTGAGCTAAAACATAACCATCTGTACGAACACGTAGCTAAAAGAAATACACTTTCTGGTACAAGTATAGTATGTTGCTTTATCAACAACATATACAAAGAAGTACATATTCTGATCATGTATAATTTCATATATATATATATATATATATATATATATATATTTTTTTTTTTTATATATATATATATATATATATATATATATATATATATATATATATATATATATTTTATATATATATTATATAGTGCAAATCTTTACAACAAATTAGTACTAAAACTCAGACAATGCAACATTTTCTAGTAGGTTGCAATTTCAATATATATATTCAATAAGTGCACCAAATAAAAGTGCAATTTAACCCGTGGACGGAGAAGTCAGCACTCAAACTCTGTTTTTCACCAGTGGTTACATGTCAAACATTGACATTTTTAGCTCAACTGTAAAGAAATTGGGTTTCAAAATTTGATGCAGATCATCTTTTTGGAAGAAAACCTTGGGATGGCTACCCAGTGAAAAATACCCTATTGTTCCAATATTTACGGTACGTTTCCTTTCAAGCCACCATTTCTCATTTTATATACAATTCAGTAATTTCGTTTTCTTAAGCAACTAGAATAATAAATTCCCCACAAGTATAATCAGACAGATAGAGAAGTCAATCAATTTTGACAGAATACATTTTGACCACAAAAAAAGGGTGAATTGCATCTCACCGCAGAAGTTGGCTTTACGGTTACATAATAATAGAAATAAATATGTACAGTATCTGAATCTGTTCAATAACATAAGAGAAGCACAGTGCAAAGACCCCAAAACTGGAAAAAACAGAGCACCTGCATCCTTGAATGAATGGAAACCAGCCAACAACATAGTGGTTAGCATGCTAGCTTTCACAGATCACCTGACTTCCTGAATTTACTGAATGCTTCGAATTGCGGCGTCTAATTAATCTGGCATCGTCTAATTAATCTGGCATTTGTAACTGTTTCACTGTTTTCACAATTCTTTGTATTTAGAGAGGCCAACAGAAAACACATGACTAAGAGAGACCGTTACAGCACTCCATTTTGTAGCAACGATACAAACACAAATGCCTTCCCAGTGAGATCAATCTTCTGTGTATAATCCTTTTCTGTTTGTTCCTCTGGCTTTGGAGCTTGCTCCCGAAATTAAGAACCCAAAAAATAAAGAGAGAGCGGACTTGAGGAGAGCTATGGGGCGAAAGTATTTGTGTTATGACGGGGTGACTCAGGGTTCAATGCTCAGCCCCCTGCCGTTAAGCAATTACCCTTATGTGGGGCATCTGGGGTTACAGGGAGAAGTCAGTGTTGCCACACAAGGAGCAAGCGTCTGCTCGGACCCTATTACAGACTACATCCGGATATCAGCCCTAATAAAGAATGCAGCTGACTAGTGTTGACAATTTGAGCTACCTTTGTATTTCATTCAAATATAAATCAAGTCAGTGGGAGTTCACCAGATTCAAAATGTACTTCATCACACGCACACAAAAAAGAAAAAGGTGTCAACTGAGATCTTATCTTCCGATTTGTCTTCATGGATTTCGTCGAGGAGTTATAAACAATAACAGGTGATGTTGAGGGATCTTAAGCGGACCCCATTAGCACACCGACGGGAGGCGCGGCCTGGCTGTCAGTCGAGGAGTGCTGGTAAAACGTCTGTGTGCGGTTGACCCGGAGCAAAGGTGGGATGCTGGAAGACCTGATGTGGAGGATCCTGGTGTCCGTTACTTCACAGTCAATCTGCATCATCACCTCGTAGTCTTTGTCCCTTATGATGCTGTCTGTAATGGCAGCAGAGGAAGCAGAAGGTTGTTATTAGTTATTGTTGACTAATTTGCCCCATCAGCAGTGGAGTTATACTAGAGCAAAAGATTTAATCAACTCAAGACATGAATAGTGCTTGCCCGACTGCATTCGTCTCCTTAATTACTGGCAGGTTTTCTGTCACACGGGTTGCAGAAAGATATGATAAGGGAGTATTTTGGGAGTGTAAAAGAAGTATTGTTTTGAGGAAGTTGGGGGGCTGAGAACCGCAGCAGGAGAGGGGTAGAGGCCGGGTCACACATGGAGTCCAGAGGTGAGTCACATTCTGGATTTCTCCCTCAGAGATAAACAAAACAGCCCTAAACAAGAGCAGGACATGCACATTTGAGAGGAAACTCGTGTGGGAGAGAGAGCCAAAGAGAGAGAGTGATCACTGATGTTGAGTCGGGATCATTTCGGCTTCTTGTGTTCAGAGAAGAAAAGAAGAAAGTCTGGCGAGTCCGAGATCGATGTTGATGAGTCAGGCTATTGTGTTTGAAAAAACCCCAGAGACTGCAACACACCGCAGTCCATGGTAAACACAAAGCTTGTTATCGAACATAAAAACATTTTCACAAGGTCATCCTGATGTGTGACCTGCAAACAATGTAACTGCTCTGGCTTTATATTGGGAAATTCTAGTTCAGGAAAAGATGCTGGATTTGAGACAACGGTTTGGTTCTTGTTTTGTCATCGCCACAAGCTTGGGGGAAGAACATCCTTTGTTTTTGTAAGATTAGATCATTCTAAAAAAAGCTTTTACCAACATGGTGAGGGGTCCCTTGTGGATTTACATTAACAGACAACTCACGTGTGGCCTCCTTTGTGTGTTGGCGAGAGACGAGATAATAGCAGCATTCCCCCATATGGAGCACACAAGACAAAGCTCAGTCTTAGTGCACTCTTATAGGACTCAGAAATGGAGCTGCAGGCGTCTTTTAAATGCCTGAGAGCGCTGCGAGTTGTTTAAAATCGTCCGTCTCTTTCCAGACACCTGTGCAAGACATCAGCTTCTTCTGCCTCTCAGAAGGATTTCCACGGACTTATATTTTAGAGAGCTTATCAGATTGTACAGGAACAATACAATAGCTCCTTCTGCAGCCAGAAGACTCCACGGATGTTCATATCATTAAATGGTTAGCGGCCGTAATGCCGAGTATGACTTCATCTGCAGCCGAGCTTCCTCTTTTGCACCTGCGGTGAAACTGGAACTTTTCAAATGGCTTCAGTGATTCAACAGACATCTCTGGAAACCATCCTCTGCGTTAGGATTTTGTCACGCTATGTCTATCTCAAATTACGCCTCTGAGGCAGAGCTAGAAAAGTTATTCTCTGTGTATCTTCATATAACAGATTTTTTTTCCCCCTAAATGGTTCAAGGTCCTTTCATTGCTGCACAGTCAGTTCACACTAAACTGCTCTGACATGACCATCACTTAGCTCATTTAAATCCAATAATAAACTGAAATCAAACAGATAGGCAGCACAAAGTGGAAAAGTGTCACACTCATAATCCAAATGTACAACACGTGAAGAGGACGAATATAATGGAAATCCTGCAAATTCTGAAGACTGTAATAAAATAAAGTATGGAAGAAATATAAATCCAAGGGAATATTGGACTTCAAAGGAATGTTGATGTTGCGTCTGCTTAAGTATACACGGGAAACGTTTTGCTTACACGTTGTGTGATGTGTCAATGTTGTAAGAAAAACAAAAGTTCTGTTACCCCTTAACGGGATTACGACACCCCATCATTTCTTTATAAGTGCCCAATAATTAAAAAACATAATTATAATGTAATTTGTGGGCCATAATCTAAGCCATTATCCAAATTGAGGATTGCCATTTAATTCTCCACACTGTTTATATCCACCTTTCACCAAATTACCAAAGTGTCCAAATTCCATCCAGCCGACTGCTTGAGAAGCCTGACGAGTGAAACGGGAAACACTTCAAACAGCAGCTCTCTGAAGAAGCTGCCAAATCTACCGTCCTGCTCCGCGTGGTCTCCTTTCCCCCCCACCACCCATCTGGAGATGTTCCAGAAAGTTTCAGCGACACAGTGAGCTGGTGTGCGCTGATAAAACCCCGATGTCTGGCAACAACAACGCATCGGAGGAAACCTGAGAGTGTATCTCGGGGGTGGGGGTGAGGGTGGGGGTAGGGGGGGCTAGACTGGCACACACATTGAGGACATGTTCATGAGGGAAGCTTTTTTTTATGTCAGAAAGGAAGCAATTCCTCAGCAAGTATAAATCACAAAATTACAAGGCCAATAAAAAATAAACGCGGGTCTAATCGGATGGTGATTAGGCAACTTAAACATTCACGTAACCTACTAATCCAGACAATTTTCAGAACATTTTAAAAATCGGGAAATTCAGCCAATATGTTCATCTTTTATTTAACGAATGATTGGGAGGTTCTACAATAGTTGAACAAGCCAGTGTAGAACAGTAAAGCAATGTTTTACCATTAGATAACTAATCTCACATAGCGAGCACGGCTAATAACTGGCTTTACGTATTGGAGAATGAAGTCGCCGAAGCAAAAGGATCACTTGCACAAGTTTATTTTGCAAGGGTGGCAAAGGGTTAAACGTTTGGGCCGCTAAGAGTGCACTTATTTTCAGAGCACTTGATGTTTGTTTAGATTAGAGGAGTAGGAAAATGTGACCCCCATCTTCTTCAGTGGTGCGCAGCTCAACCTTGAACCCCCCATAGTGAACGCTGCCTGTTAGCTACAGTGCACATGTACAATCTCAGAGAACAAAAAAAAAAAGAAAGAAAAGGAGACTGCTGTGCGTCTCCCACGGTCGATCCACCTGTAAATGATGTCACCTCCAAAAACATTCCTCTGCTCCAAACATGTCGCTTCCACTTGATTGAGCTACTTTCAAACTCAGGGGATGGTTAAATAAACAGAGCCTTGAGTCCTTATGTGGAGCCACTGCTCAGCCAGATACGTTTTCAGAGGGAACCGAGGCTCAAGGTCGAGTAACTTTAACAAAGCCCCTGAACCGTGGACACGCAGCGAGACAGCAACGAGCGACGGCTCACATCAAAGTCCTCTTCGACGTTCACTTATTGACCACGACAGAACAAACGCTCACTCCAGATTAGTGGAGTCTATCCACCTCCTCCAGATGAAAACCATTTAGTGCCTGGAGAAGGACGGCATTCCTAAAAGGAGAGCAGCAGCAGGGAGCTGGAAAGAATTACCCTCCACTGTGGAGCAATCATGCTCCGGAGAGCGGACAGTGTTTGGGCTTTCCTCTCAGGCTCTCGCCCCGGCTAAATGTGTACATTTGCACTTAATCACTTCAAAGACGACGTAAATATGAAATGCGACTTGAAGGCTCGTCATCTGTGCGACACATGGGGCTTTGTACGTTGGAGGAGGGAGGACCACGCGGGTGTTGACAATCACCACCGTGTCTGTGTCGGCACATCTGTTGGCTTGTGCACTTCAACTGAAGTCCTGCGTGCTTTCGGTCAGGTCATCGAGGAACTACCAGCGGGGGCAGTTGTGGCGTCTGAAAGTGAAGCTACTGTACGTGCGTCTGTGCTAAAAACAAAACTGCTGTTAGTCCTCTCTCTAAAAGATACCACATGATCTATTTAGCGCGTTAGTTGCAAACACACCAACGCCTGAAACAGGCAGGAAAATACTTTCGGTACACAATGTTTCGCATTTGCGGCCGACTGTCGCCCTCCATGACAGATCACGCAAATTGAAGGCCCTTTCTTTGAGCTACCGAGAACCTTTCCAGACTCGATATCTCTCCCTGAATGCCACCTTTGTTTGGCCATTTCAACAATTAGCTGAAGAGGAGGTCTTGGATTTCACTATTTACTGCTGTTTCAATGGGCCATCTGACCAGCACGAACCGTAACATTCCTCCCTGACAAGACCAACCAAGAACAATGTTTACTTTCATTAATCTTCATCTCTAACACCCCCCTCCCAGGAAAAAAAAAAAAAGTTATTCCCCATTGGCCGTGTCTTCCCTGCTCATATTCCACTGACTCACTCCTCTCAGAGCTGGTTGACTAATCAAATCTAGTGCTGGTACTTTGCCACAGACAAGCCGGGGCGATATCAGAGGAACAAGAGGATTTCTGATAAGAAATGCCAGGCACGCACCCAACAACAACAGGCTTCGGTCCTAATTGCTCACGCCCTACGTAAACACGATCCCTCTTGAGCAGGTTTCCTTTCAGTCCGACAGGCTCGGTCAAAATCAAGCCACCTTATAATTAACCGCAGCATTTGGACAAAGAAGACTTCTTTCCACTAAAGTCTCTGATGACCGGACTTTGACATACTGTATTGATAATCCAGCAGATCTAAAGACCATGGAGAAAAGCTATGATGAGCTCATGGAAATCCAGAACATCTGTATACTTTAGTGATTCATAAAAAAACAAAAACAATTTGGCAACAAATGCACCAATCCAAGTCGATTGAGTTTTCAGACACTGAGGCGTTCCTCAAGTATACTATTGTTAAATTGTTCAGGAGGGGTATTGTTTCTGAGGGCAAGCTGTCAAATAAACGGGTGATTGCATCTCGGATGAACTGGTGGAAAACAACCCCCCCCCCCAAACCGAATCCAAGTGCGCTCTGATTTCCACCAACTATGACAAGATGTGGACAGCAACTGTTCTCTTTAAGAGGAATTGAAGCCGTCTACATGAGCGTTGTCTCCGCTCTATAACCTGAAGAGGACCTGCATATGACTGTTCATCACTAGCATGCAGCCATCATGTGCGACAATGACAGCAAGTTTTTTGCGTGGCACTCTCAAAATGTTTACATTTTCACCAGGACCAAAATTCCCGTGTCCAGAATAATAATTCTACACTGACTTCTTAGCTGAACTACTTCTACCTGGCATGTAACACGCTCACAAACTCACATTTAGCGGGCTGAAGAGGAAACATAACGACACATCAGACAGTGAGAACTCTATCTCTCACAAGTATCAAACAGCGACCTCAAACACACACAGAGAGAGCAGTTGCACCGACACCGATATCGGGCCGATGCTGACTCAAACAGCTGGATCTGATATCAGTGACAACGGGGCCAAGCTATTCAATTCAATGAATGTTTATATACAATATACATTATATACTGGAATTATAATTCCTGTTCAAGTTTTGACCAATTTGTTGCAGCTTTTAAAAAAGGCCCACATTTGTGTTGTAATTCCGGTTTATTTGAAAGATTTTGGACCAAGTTGCTGGTCCAGAGTCCAGGTTTAAGTATCGGGAGTGAAAAAGTCAGATGATGCATCCCTCGTTTCTTTTCCTGTCGATGGCATTTGGACTGGAACCAGAGGTCTGGATGATACTGACGTGACTGTTTTTTCAAGTGCTTTGTACAAACTTCTTTGTTAATGAATACAGTTGTATAGGTGATGGATCTAAAGCAAACAGTTCAAGCGATGTGATTAGTGATAACAAAGATGTGGTCGCATTAGGTGCCAGCATAAAGGCTTTTTAAAATGTTTTTCTTAATAATATGATAATATTCTTTAAAAATATATATTTGGAATATAACTTTGGTAAATCTAACGAAATTCACAAGTCGCAGGACTCAACTTCATTATTTTCATCACAAAAAAAAAGAGAAAAGAAAAACTCAGCCAGAATGAAAAGGAAATGGCTGAACTGAACTAAAAAGGCTATTTTTTTTATGTTTGTGTGTGGTTCGGTCAGTGGGTGTAAAGACACTTGACAGCATTGCTAAATGCAGCAGAAAGCATAATCAGAGGCTGAAGGACATAACAGAAACTCCAAAGGGCTCAGAGGGACGTAGGGAGCAAAAAGAGCTTCTACTAACAAGACGCCAGAAGTCAAAGAAGCTTTTTGGCCAAGGAGAAATATTTAAAGAAACTTTGATTTAAGTCAAACAGGCCATACACACACACACACACACACACACACACACACACACACACACACACACACACACACACACACACACACACACACACACACACACACACACACACACACACACACACACACACACACACACACGGTAGATTTTGAGAAAGAAAATACCAGCACAGACGAAAAAGGAGATCAGAATCACCTTAATAGGCTTAAAAAGCAAAAGTGCTCCATTTTGGTAATGGGAGTGTCAAGTGTCGTACAGCACAAGTAATGCATTCTTACAGGGAGACGTGTTTCTGAATCTACTCCCAGCTCGCCTTTCATCTGTCACATCGTGTGGAGTGACCAAACTCCCCAACTGTTGTGTCTGTGCTGCAATGCATACCGTTTATGTTCATGGCTGGCAACACCACAGACATCTTGGGTCGACTTCCTTTGTTGTGGCTGGTGGCAGGAAGTAGAAGATGATCCTGAGAACAAAGAGGAGAAGGTCACCAAGAGGAAAATACAATTCACTTGAAAGCAAATAAAAAAACAATCGGTTGCATGCGTTTGCCAGTTGTTGATGAAGATTTGGAGTCGAGTTTGAGGAGAAGATCTCCCGGAGGACTTGCATTAACATCTTGAGGTTATCAATGACGCAATGGTCATCTGGGAGGTTCAAGGGTCCTCGCATAAGGCAACAATTTCCGTGAGGGCCTTTCTAGTCACAGAATTCTTCAAACTTTTGGAGTACATATTGTACTTACTGATGTACTGGAAGTCTGAGATCAAAATGGCACTAACCAGTAAAGTTCTTCAGTTTCCAAAGCTATTAAAAATAGCTTTCGTGCAATTCACAAGACAGTGAGTGGGAAGGTTTTAATCTGAGCACATCCTCTCAGGAGTTGTGGGGGGGAGAGGAATGCTAATGTTCAAACACACATGCGACTCACACACACTCACATGGTGGTGTTTAGCTGTAGGTCCATTACCAGATTCAAAAGCTTTGACTCAATTACTCAGTTCAATGATTAATACTAGGATGGTGAATGAAATCCTACATTATCTGAAAAATACACATGTATTCTCTTCCCTCAATTTGTAAGAAAAGAAAGTGAACTGAAAAAACTGAAAGTTCCTGATGTAAGCACAGTTAAAGGGTTAATCCATGACTTAAATAGTTCACTTCCATAAAGTTGTGTGACTGAGACAAAAAAAAAAGAATGGTCAAAATCAAAGCAGTACATATCTTGACTTATAGCTCCTACTATGGGTCACTTTTCCCAAAAAATGTCATTAAAACACCTCTGCCTCCTAAACACTGACTTCTTTCAAACTCCACACCTCCAGTTAGTAACGCAAGCTACCTCTTATACATTTCTGGAGCACAATTTTAGATAATCCTTCCAGAGCATTAATGCAGACAGTAATAATAGCACTTAATTATTAGTAAACTCTACTTCATGTGTGAAATTAGTGGAGGGCCCCTTTAAGAAGACTATCAACAGACCAACTGAAAACTGGTTTTCTTTATCACAGTTGTCTTGCAAAACTCCGAGTGAACTGAAAAATGAGGAGTGTTGAGGCGATTACAGGCGGGGGCATGGTCTGAGGTTTGTAGAAGGGATTACAGCGGGAAGATAGAAGAAGACGTGTGGGAGGAATATGAGATATGTGTATATGGGAATAAAGAGAATGTGAAGAAAACCAGAACCCATGGAGGAGGCTTTTGTATGTCATTGTTGTAAATAAGTGTTCTTCATAATGCCAAGTGACACGAAGATGTTGCCCTCAGCTTAAGAAGTTATCTCGTGTAGCTTCATTAGTCATGTTTCTTCATAATAAAGGATTTGGTGTGATATAAACGATCTTGGCACTGCAAGGAATAAAGGATAAACTGGAAGCCACCAAAGGGAGTATTAAATGCTAAAAGTGGCAGAGAGGGTGCCTTGACTGTGTTAGGAGGGTGGCGGGGAAACACCAACCACATTACTGCTCATCATCAGGGGACCGGCGAGCTCGTCAAGCTGACATAACAGCTGCAGCTGCCATGGCAACAGGTGAATTTTCCTTGAACCCCATGGGATACGGTCCACGGTGAAAGCAGCCAGTGTTTCCACCCCTTCACCTCAATGCACACATACACAGAGCCACAGGTGCTGAAACAACACCAGAAGTGAAGCAAGACCGCAAAGCGTCGGTGGAGGGAGAGCAGTTCCATGTTTTGGTCTTGCTTGGGAGTTATGCTTTCCATCACCTCACCACATTTCACACTTAAACAAAGCCACAGGTGGTGGTAATGCATCTATCAAGGATAAAGCCACCGTGACCTAGGAATGTCCGTCTCTGAGCGCGCAACATACTGTAGAGAGTGACATCAACCACTTGCGAGGGCAAGAACAGGCCGTGATGAACCCCCGAGGGGGAAAAAAAAGTCAAAATTGGTCGTGATTGGCTTTAAAATCCAAACAAAATTCCAAATTTGATCCAGAGCTTTGGCGATCTTGTAATATCATCATACCTACTGGAACATAAAAACAAAAGCACGCCCGTTTCTTGCAGACACACACACACACTCACTGAAACCCAGGAAACAAAATACAGGCCAATAAACGGACTGAGAAAAGCTAATAAAAGGTCTGTGAGAATTAAAAAGGTCAGGTTGGAGAACAGTCCCGTCATCTATGATCCGTCTTTTACTATTTTAGTGCTTGTTGTCATACCTAATGATGCATTTTTGATTCCTCTAACCTTTCCCGCTTATTAAAACCAGGATAAGTTCAGCTCAGCATTGAAAAATCACCATAAGACCAGGCATGTAGTAAAGAAGGCAGGACTTGTGATATTCTCTTCTATTTTAAAATAACTGAAATGAGAAAAATCAACAAATCTTTTTAGAACTGAGAAAATTAATCGATTCATCAACTGCAAGTAAATTAAATCGGCAACTATTCGTATAATAATGGACGAACCACATTCTGTGGTTCCAGTTACTCAATTTTGAAGATTGTCTGCGTTTCTTTGTCTTAAGTGATTGTAAACTGAATATCTTTGGGTTTTAGACCGTTAGTCGGAAACAAAACAAACAATATGAAGACATTGCCTTGGGCTTAAGGTATTGTGATGGTCATTTCCTCATCGTCATAT
Organism: Ophiodon elongatus; assembly: GCA_016806645.1. Classification (NCBI taxonomy): domain Eukaryota; kingdom Metazoa; phylum Chordata; class Actinopteri; order Perciformes; family Hexagrammidae; genus Ophiodon; species Ophiodon elongatus. The sequence goes on from JACSYO010002145.1 coordinate 2,489,389, forward strand.
CAAAATAATCAAAGCTTTAAAATAATTGAAAAGCCTATTTTCCCTTAGTTGTTATTTTTTTTCAAATATGATTAAAATAAAACAGTTGGAAGAGTCAACAAATCTGGCTGATTCATTATAAAAACTGTTTTGTCAGCAGGTCAGTAAGAGTCCAACATTTGGAATTGCAAGTTATTATTTTATTTGGACTGTTGATTAAAAGTGAAAGTATCCGAGAGGTTTTTGAGCTGTAATGTTGAACTTTCTAAACTCCAACACGCTCTGTAACACTGCTCCTGCAACACAGAGCTAAGAGAAACTGACCGACAGCCACTTGACCTGCAGAGGCCCTCAACTCGGGTACACCATTGTTACCATTGTCCCTGCTGTCACCATGCCAACTAAGAGCCAAACCTATGTGACTTGCTTGGTGAGAAGGGGGTCTTGATCTTTGACCACATGCTTCAAAACTCCCGCCCCACTAAGTAATCCTGAGGATTTAAGGGTTTAACATCACCCAGAGGTGTTGAGTGTGATATGAGCTCTTTGGAGCAGTGGCCAAATGTGTTTATTGTGAAGAAACTGCTTAGTGTTACTTTTTGGACAAATTTGCAAATAAACGTGTCTTCTTTGGAACAGTTCAGATGGATCTTCTCATGATAATGAAACACAAAACTATAATGGATACAACTCAAAAGGAAAAAGATTTCGCCTTCAGCACATTGGTTTTCTTTTTCTTGATGACTAAGGGATTTAAGTTTGGCGCTCTACAACAATATTTTTTTGAAAAGAAAAAAACTAACCCAAACAAATCCAATAACTCCAATGTGATTAATCACATCAACAGAGACAAATTAAAAACAGGTTGAGAGTCTCAAATGTGGAAAAATGGTCAAATGAATAAAGGCAGAGAAGATGAACAGTGACATATGACCATGCCTAAAAACCTACAACATGGTCTTGATGATTGTAAATGGACCAAGAAAACTGGACTGGAAAGGGGTAGTTACACCCTTAGGCGTGTGCATTTCACCCCCTACCCCACCCTCCACTTTTCTCACAAATCAAACCTCTCTGTTGAGGAACCGACCCATTGCATATAATTTATGATTCATTCAAGTCACTCCGTATAGAACTCATTTCTTGCTTTTCACGGCCAGTTTGGGACACACATTTGAAAGGTTCAAAGGTTGATTAGTGTTGATCTTTGCAAACGTCCATTGAAATCTCTTCTAGTTTTACATTAACCTCGGTGTCAGACTCCATCACTCCTCTCAGATCAGTGTAATGGACCAAACATGTTGAAACTCACCCTGCGGAAAGACACGACATAGAAAGTGTCGCCGCGACGATTGATCTCATCAAAGAAGTCACTGTAGGTGTGATGAGGTGCGTAGTATACCTGCAGCTCGCTGCCAGGATTCCTGGTGATGAAGAACAACAGAAAAATATGAGCAACACTGGAATATCCAGAAACTAGGAGAAAAAGACTGACACGAATACTACTGATTCAAACGCTGATAATAAATGTTCTGTGCCAAAGAAATGTATTTTATTTGGCATGTTTCCAGCAGATAAAATTCTTTAACTGTTCTAATAAAAGATTTCTATCAAAACTCTAGTGTCAAATAATAACATTTTCAAGCACAAATGCCCAAAATGATTTAGTTCACAGTTCTCAAATATGAGAACTTGCTGCTTTCTCTTGTTTGACATTATGTTATGCTCATTCTCTCTTGGGTTGTTAAACATTTAATGACATCACCGTGAGAAAATGTGATGGTTATTTTACACAATATTCTGTTTCGTAACCAAGCAATTCAAATCGGTTAGTCAAACAGCAGAAAATCAATAGTTATCGTAATCATTAGTTGCACCTGGACAGTAGTCTGCTTCCCTTGTTTCACAACCCACCAGATGAATCAAAGCTTCTGCAGACTCTACTGCTGTGGCCTGCTTCTATACATTATCTATACAGCAGGACAGTGAATAAAACGGTGGGGAGCGACCAACGATCCTCTCTGGGACCCGGCTACAACATGTCATTTGGTCCTGTAGATCTGGATGTTTCATAGCCAGACTTACAAATCGGGGAAAAAGAAACTGTGGGTGGCAAAATAACTATTGTCTCACTCTGCCTGATGTTAACTACACGGTGCAGTCCAGCAGGGAAGGTTCTTGCTGACCACCAAACCCCTAAAGCTGTTCAGGGGGCCATGCTTCCAAATATAAATCAGACAGATTGTAAAAAAACGAAAAGCAGACAAATGCCAGAAATGTGGAAATAAGAGGCAGAGATGATATTGCTCCTTACAGTTCCAGTGAAAGAACCACTTTGGTCAAAAAAAATTGGATGAAACATACCAGTTTGTTAGGTTTACAGTTGCTTTCCAGAATCTGTTTATGAGTAGTCAGCTGACAATAAACAATACAGTCTGCAGCTCTAAACAGGCATTGTTTTACTTGACCTCAGCGTTGGTTTACCACACAAGGAGTAGTGACTGTACAGCTACAGTATATTCTGCCCCCCAAAACGTTTAGTGCAGCTTTAAAATCAAATAGCAGTTGCTTGTAAGAGAAAACCTGAAAAATGATTTACTTGCATGAATATGACACAATTACATTGAAACAGGCCTTTACTCACTTTTCCTCAGTGTCTGTGTATTGGACCGTCACAATCTGGGCACTCTCCTTATTCTCTGCTTTCTGTGAGGAAATAAAAACAGAATGAGCTATCTCTTTATATTCATATCAACTAACCTTTAGATAGAGCAGCATAAACTGTTAGCAACACTGTCAAACACATAAATACAGACTCTGTCAAGACTGATCATCATTTCAAAGCCACTAGAGATCAGCACGCACATTCCAGTCCCAGGGTGTATCCTGATAAATCACTCCCAGTTTAGGAATCTTAAGATTTAAACTTGCGTGTAAAACTATTCAAATAAATAGAAATACAACAAAAGAGTTGTATTTTATTAATATAAACATACATAGGTTGAAATGCTGTGAAGACTTACAGTATACGTGTCTGTCGGGCTAGAACAGCTTAATGCAGGTGAGAAATAAACATGTCTACATTTCTATTTAAAGTAAAATGAAGAATAGGTATATACGTGCTGGGCAGCTCCTAATGGATTAGACTCACTATGACAGATTTTCAAAAGAATTATGGAAAAAAAGGGGCAGAGGGCACTAATCCCACAGCTCGGCTCTAAGTGTTGTTTACTTTCTCAGGGCTGCCGGATTAAACTCAGCCCAATAAAGAGAAATGAGAGGCGGAAAAGGGGAAGGTGAGAGGGGAGGTAAAACAGTAGTGAAAGAGACGTTTTGGTTTTATATGGCCCAAATTACAAGTGGAGTTTAGTTTGTAAGCTGAATTGCAAACCCTGAACATCACAAAAGTACTTGCATGGCCAATTAGATGTGTTTTCTTGATTTTCCAAAACACACGACTTACCAGAATGGTCCTGGTGGGTTTGTGATTGCTGTTACTCATGCGCCTGGATTTGGTCTGGTGCACTTCATGACGGTGGACCCAACCCCTCAACTCATGAGCCAACCTGTCAATCAAGGTGGATTAGAAAATTATTTTTTTTTTTTACATTTTAGGTCAAATTTGACCATTTGTTGTTTTTTTTTACGTGGAAAGGACAAAAGTTGGCCATGCATTAAATAGTTCATAACTTACTCTAAGCACTTTGTCCTGTTAACAGGAGGCTGGCAGGGCAGAGGTGGTCTGAGGAAGATAGAATCCTTCAACACTATCAGGGCCTTATCCTCAGCGCTGCAACGCAAAAGAAAAGGCAGATAGAGTTAAACAAACAGAAAAGTGATAACAAGACCAATCATATGCTCTCACATCAATGTCAAATTTCCAAATAAGAATCTGTACGTAAATATTTCCCACATGTTGAGAATATGCTTTGAATGCAAGCTGAGCCCTCTGACAGAGGTGAAACACCCAGAGGGGATCGCGTGACAGGAAGCAAAACACTACCAAAGAAAGAAACCAGCGCGGCTTCAATGTGGGGACAATTATATTCCTTTTGAATTTTATTGGTTACTAATGAGATTCATTGATTCAGATTATTAATACTCGACATGTGCAGAGGTGGCAGAGCTTCAGTCGCTAATTGTATAAACAGAAATGCTGAGGGGGGGAAAGTGCAGATTCTGAAACCATACGGCCACGTGCCGTTAAGAGAATGATCAGAAACATGTTCCAGACAGCTGAGCAGCACCACCACCCTGCAGGTCACATCGAGTCTGATTATGGACAACGACAGACGAAAACAACCGCCCAACAATCTGGGTTATTGCAGTGGGGTTTGAATACATTATGGATAAGCAACAAACTGCATCGCATGACTTGACCTTCCTCCTTAGATGTTACTGTGACTTTAATTACATCGGTTATACCTCTGCGAATGAATGATTGCGTTGCTTGAGGTGATGATGTAGACTGTCCACAGTCAGGGCCCACCTGCAGGGGGCTTGTTACCAAAACGTCTGCCACCGACGTAATGCCTCCCCCAGGGCCCCTTGATCTGAGGCAACGCGTCGACTACGCCTCGTGTTCCCGACTCTAAACGCTCTGGAAATAGTTCGGTGAGACAACACGTCAGCCCGAAGACGCTTGATCATAACTCTTACCGAGGGGCTTGTAATAACCTTCCCGCACACACACTTTCCTGCTCAGTGGGACCCCGAGATTAGGTTGCATGTCTCCCCTCGTCATCCTCCTGCCTGGTTTGTTCGGTGCTGTCAACCCTTTTGTAAAGGCTAATGTGTTCCTTCCTGCCCGCGCTGGTTTAATGCTGCCGGGAAACCCGACACTACAGAATGAATGGTTCGCATTAACATGTAACATACCCGATGCAGCGATCTGACAAAACACAGGCTGGCGATGCCACGCAGACATTAGACGCTCTGACCACCTTGCAAAACCCTTTCAGGACATGGGGGTGCAGGTAATGCGCCAAACAAGAATGTTATTTATGCAATTTACAAATGAGACTGCTGGGCCTAAATCACATTTAAAAAGAAAAAGATATAACCCTTTAGAAAAATAAACTGTTACTGGCAATATAAAGCTGGATGTCAAACAAGGCCGGACCCCAATTTCCCACCTTGTTACTCAACGCATAACTGCTGGCTAACTAGCCAGGGGCCTGCAGGCGTTTGGACAGAGTTGGTAATCGGCTGGCGCGCGTGTTTACAAATGCTGTAATGAGCTGGACCGATTCAGACTGGGCCCAGGCACAGGTGCATCCGGGTCTGCTGACACGGCGTTGTGTTGTTAAAGGTGTTGAGCTCATTACCTGTCGGCCATCTCAGAGGGGCCACCGGCGAGGGGATCGGGGCCCATCACGACCTCACTTTCGGCCTCGGAGGAGAAACCCAACAGGTGTCTGCCGCCGTGCTGCGTGGAGACAACTCCGAGCTTGGAGCCCGGGCCGCCCTGAAACAGACTGAAGACACAAGAGGACAGGCGAGGGTGAGGAAAAGAGACAGGTGGGGCAGAATCAGGACGGTTTGGGATGGAGGAAACGCACTGTGACAAAGAACTAGTTACTGGACTGAAATAACCGCCAAATTCCATGTGGACCACATCCTGTGCACAGGAGGGGTTCTCGTTTTTTTGGCCACAAGAAGAATCTGAACTTTGAGCTAGACTGCATAACCCAAAGCACACTGGGGCACACACACAAGCAAAAATACACACAGACTCTTTCAACGGTATTACTTCTCTGGGTGGCATTTTCATTTCAAAAGGCCTCCAACCTCAAAAGCGGGCATATTTTACATTCCGAAGGAGAGCCCAAACACAAAACACACAGATTCGAGCACAGGTACAGACACACACATACTTCCGCTACTGTGAATACCTCTCAAGTCGCAAAAGCAAACTCATTCACTCGTGCACAGACACTTTTTCATGCTGAAGCTCCAGAGAACAACTGGGAGGACACATTCCCAGCACAGAGAGCAGGCTGATTAACAAAGCAAGTCGGTCCAACAAGTAGATCCTCGCATCTTTGTGGAGCAAGCTAATCCCAGGAGAAAACAAACATTTTCATAACATGAGAACAGAGGAGTCATCGCTGTTGTTGGAGGTGGATTTGAGTTGAGTTTTGTGGGATTACGCAATCTCTCCCGAATAAACTATTTTTCACTGTGTAGTTTCACATAACTCGTCTTGATTTATCACGACTGTCCACATTACGAGCGCAGATAAGAAATACTGCCATAAACCAGGGATTTACACTTTTGTAGCCTGAAATTATTTCCTTTTTACATCTGTAAGTGGTAAGTGTTTACTTTACCCAGCAGAGTGTTTTGAGGCTGATTCACCCATTAGTCACAAAGTCCTAAAACTCTGGCAACAACAACAGAGGAATGGAAGATATTGTACACACTACAGCCATTTGGAGTGGATGAACTATTAGAATTATACCAATTACCGGTACATCAGTTTCACTTACGATAAGACTGTTAAAGTATGTGCAATACTGGACTACATTACAGCGGATTTTACCACAAGGTTACGATTAAAAGGTGACATATGCTGATTTTTAGGTTCATACTTATATTTTGGGTTTCTACTACAACATGTTTACATGCTATAATCTATAAGAAAACGGGAGACCATTGTTTAGTATTATCTAAACTGTTGGCAAAAGACACTGAGATGATTGCTTTTTCTTGTTTGTATTCCCATGTGTTCATTAACTTTGTCAACTGAAATATGAGGGAAGTGGGTTTGTGTGTGAACAAACTACTTCAATGTAAAATGTTCTGCTCTGTTTTCAATAAACGTTTTTTGCGTAATGTCTTACTGGAGAGGCGTGATTCCCCACAATGACTCATGAGGCTTCCCATTTGTTTTCCTTCCAGTAATCAAACTCTTGTGCATCCACAGTTTGTTGCAGTTACTGTTAATCTTCATGTATCGTGAGCTAAAGCCAGCCATCATTGACGTTCTTTTGTTTTTAACTGAATTTAAGATTTTAGAAACTAAATCAGACTGCTGTGGAAACATCAATGGTCGCACAGTCTGCATCATAGGCTCACCGCATTGGTCCAACGTTGAGCATGACGAACATCAACACCACCATGAGACACACAGCTCTCCTCTTGGGGGCGGTTACCATCAGCACGGTGTTCTGCAGGAGAAGTTAGGCATCATGTTGCATTACAAACTTCAAAATCAGAGATTATATAGCTGTATAATCCTCACAAGACTTGTGGTGGAAATTTCTCAGCACAGGCATCTTTATAAGTGCCGGCTGTGTGGAAGTGTTGGCAGAGCTGTGGCTGTGAGCCTCTCACCTCACACAGCAGGCCCTCCAGCTGCCTCTTGAGGTTGCCATTCTCACTCTTGAGTGACTCATTCTCAGACAACGCCACATTCAGGCGAGCCTCCAGCGAGAGCAGGTAGTCTTTCTTCTTCTTCCGAGACAGGGACGCCGACTCGCGGTTCTTTATCATGCGCTGCTGCCTCTGGCCCACCTTCGACTGAAGCGAGATGAGCGACGAAGACAGAAACAGCAACACACATTTGAAATCGGTTATTACTCATATCAAGTCATCCCATTGTGGATGTATCCACACCACAGCTCTCCCAACAGGAAAGAGGGATGGTTATTGTGAGAACACGATGAAATGCCCGCCTGAGGATCATAATGTGACCGGATGCAGTCGCACATCCTGGTATTTTTTTTTTTTACATACTATGTGTTAGGAATTACTAAATATTTTCCTGGCATACTAAATAATATGGTAGTACGAGTATTGGAACGCACAGTATGTTTTTCAATGATCTCAAGGGCAATTGGTTAAAAAATACTTTTCAGTCATATGATCAATCTCCTTCAGTGAAACCACCCAAACAAGTGTCTAGGGGATAAGTAGGAAACAAAAATTACCGCCTCGCGCTTGTATGCCTCTACCAATCATTCAAGCAAAAAATTGCGTTCAAGAGAATTGGACATACGTACAGACAGACAGGATTTACGAATGAACCGACACACGGACGGACGAACAACCAGAAAACATAATGCTTCAGACCATAGCTGTTGCCGGTGTGTAGGCATACAAATGGAATTATACACATTTATTAATGCAATAGTACAGTCAATGGTAGAGATGCTTATCCATATTTTCCACACTACAGCTCCAACATCTGCTCGGTCAATGTTTTGCACGCGCTCATTAATACTGAGGAGGAGGATGTTTGTGGTCCATTGAACAACACTGAGAACCTCCATACAAGAAGAAGTGTGGGAAGGCAGGAGACGTTTCAAAAAGGGCGACCCTGGCATGAGAGAGAAACCACCAGTAAAAAGACAGAACACATAGTGAGAAACTAATTGAAAGAGGGGTAGTGGAAGCCGACATAAAAGCCGGGGTCGACTTTGTTATTCCACCATCTCGGCTGCTGATGGCCCAGTTTACCACGGTGATAGAATCATACAGACATGTTCAAGATGTGTCTTGAAGTTAAAGACACCTCTGCTACAAATCATGTCTTTACCATCTCCCAAAAGAGCCCTTAAGTGCACACGATCAAGCTTCCGCTTGAAAATATTTACACCGAAATCCTCTGAGAGGTCCAAAGGTCGCCTGCAATGCCTCTATTCTATATGTGAGGAAAAATGTGTTTAAGGAGTGTGTCACTCTTTGACAAATGAGTTCACATGTGAGACACAAACACAGAGGTAATATATATATATATATATATATATATATATATATATATATATATATATATATATATATATATATATATATATATATATATATATATATATATATATATATATATTGTGTTACAGGTCTGGATGTAAAAAAAGCAAGTCTTAGTTGCCTTAATTAGCATCTTACACACTCAAGTCCATTCGTAATTAAATAGACAGTAATCAGCATTTTTCTATTTTTTATGTTTTGTTTATTACAAATGAAGGTTGCCTAAACCTAAAAAGGTGAACATAAAACAAAAAAAACGTGAAAATACAAATAAATAACTAAATAACTAAATAAAGAGTAGTTTCCATCAAGGATAACCAATGGGATTCCTTCCACTCAAGGTAAGTGAGGTAAGGACTGAAATCTAACCCAAATAGCTCGAATCGTAACACGACCTGTGTCAAATTAACACGACCCATGGCTGTGGTGTTACCCAAACACCTTCATTGACCATCCAAGGCCCCTCTCCAAACACAAACACCCTCCCCAGAGTAAGCCTCTAAGATCCTGGGCCTAATAACCCTGCTGGTGATTAAGTTATTTGGATCCCCGTATTTGTGTTCTGTCTCCTGAGAAACCCCTCTGTCTCCCAGCCCAAATCTGGGAGCCGTGCCACTAGCCCGAGCCTGGGAACGCTGCAAGTAAGCAGTTACCAGGGAGTGCGGAGAAGGGGGAACTTCACATCGCCACCAGAATGAAACTGAGGAGGAGAATGTGGGGCGGGCAGGCGGCAAAAAAATGTATTTCTAAATGAACCTCTCTGGAAAAGGGTGAGAGCGCGGACACTATTTCAAACTCAAACTACAGCGTCTGTGGGAAAAGTCAACAGGGACAAAAAAACAACAACTGCCACGGTGCCCATGAGCAGGGCACTTTTCCTCCAGCTGCTCTCGCAGAACTGCAAAGTGGACAGCTGCATGGGCAGCAGGGCGTTGCTGAGAGGGAGAATGCTTCCTCAGAAACTCTTCAATGAGTGAATGCAGGTGAAGAGAGAGCGAAAACAAGCCAACAGATCTCAGCGTGCCGAAATGCCACTCTGCTGTTGAGGGTCAACTCCTTTCATTCAGCATCCGAAGGGTTACTCCGGGAGGAGGTGTGAGACGGACCAATAACCTCTCCGAACAGGAGGGGGCTTAGTTTAACAAGTTCCTGATTTTACTGTAGGTCAAAAACACCTATAACTATGGTATGTGTTCCACAGGTGACATAACAGTCAACCTGAGATGTTGAATTCTTCCGAAGAGCTATTTTGTGTTGCAAATCACTGTTTAGGTACTGTGGATTAAACATGTAGGTGCAGAACAAAAGTAAAAAATAAAAAAAACCCACATTGTTCCAGTTGAAAAAGCAGCTTGTACACACTGAGCTCATGCTTTTGTCACCATATCTGGTTGTTTTTAATCACAAAGTCCAGGGACAGGGAGAGGAAATGTTAAACGGACAGAACAGAGTGCATTTAGTTAAGAACCGCTAGCATCTACGCTTTGCATTCTCCCTGGACAAGTGTTGAATAATGAGAGAAAACATTTAACGGTCTAGTTCAAGCGCCCTTGTAGCACCCTCTGGAATCTTCTCACGGTGATTTTTTTCTTGAACTCAACTGAGCACTCCGAGTTGGAGACTGCACACTGATGCAAAAAGAAAATTAAAGACGCAAAAGCATCACCTTCTGTGTTGGAGGGAGGGGACGCCATTCCACCCTACTTATGGATGGATTTGATGAAGCCTGCAATGCCTGGCTGGACTGTTTTTCAGTGTCTCACTCACTCACACTCACACACACACATATACACACACATACACACACATACACACACACACACACACGCGCACAATCCCTGATGGCTGTTTACAGCTGTCCCAAACTCCACAACACCTGTCTAAAGCATGTAATCGTTAGCAGCCGTTTAACGCGGGGGCTTATAAGTGCTAACTTTAGCCCAGAATACAGTGCTGTAAACACCATGAACAGTGATGCGGGCAAACCGTAGATACAACATGTAGTAACACCTGGTACAAGCATGTCATCTTTAACAGGCATTTCACACAATCCCCGAACCACCAAGTCCAGCACTGTGCTGTTGGCCCGACCACAGTGAGGTTATAAAGTGAACACAGCTGCAGCGGGTCCGTACGCGAGCTTACACATTCACACAGCATGACGCGGCCCAAGAGCTTCTCGGTTGGGCCCCGGCAAACAACTCCAAAGGCTATTAAAGCGAGACTACCGGTATGCATATTCTGAGAGATGAAACAAGGCACTCTTTTTCTTTGAAATGGAAAGCTGAATTTATATATGCATATTCATAAGCAGGAAAAAAAACACTTTAAACAAACTAAACGGGGGGTTTGCTGTTCCAGCCTCACTTGGTCTGGGATGACCAGCTTTTGGGGGCTAATGTTAGTGAACTTTAGATACTGCTGTAATAAACTGCTGTAATAATGTATTGAGCCGCTGACTTTATGACTCCTCTCTACCTGTGTTATGGTTACACTATTTCTTACTTTTATTTCAAATTATAACTTAGGGCTTCAGAGGCCGCTATTTAGCAAAACATATATAGTCTCCCTTTAAATCATTATTTGACACTCAGATTCTGCAATATGAATATACTTTTCCTACCTTCACTGAAATATCTTAAAAACTTTTACCACCCCTTCTTGAGAAATGAATGGAGGTCTCAGCGGCCTTATTCCCCCCCCCACCCCCTCACGATTAATGTGTAGTCCCTCCCCTTTAGTCACCTATTGTAAACTTTATTGACTTGGTTTGCTTTACAAATGGCTGAGAGGCGTATTTGTTTTGGCCTCTGAGGTTTGGAATTCCTCGACATTGTTCTTAAAGGTCTGGTGCGAAAAGTGCTTCTCCAGACTTGATTATCCCCATGATAATTGGACAAGTTCCTCCGGGGCCCTTTTAGGGGCCCGACTATTTTTACAGCCAGGGGTCAACAGTTACCCGTCATAAAACAACAACCACTTGAGAAAATTTCGGTTGAGGTTAATCATTAAAAAAAGCCTGATAAAAAAAAAAAAAAAAAAACTGTTAACGTCAAGATAAATTGAGCAGGCTGGTCAAATAGAACGTTGTGACATTAGGTTATGACTCATGTTTTTTCGTGTCCAGGGGTAATGCATCAGAACCACACAATGATTATTCCTATAAGATGATAATAGCTGATAATTGGATCCATGTTCTGTGGTAGTCCCAGTGTCACGTCAGAAATCACTGCGAATGATTTACAGTTGGAGACATTTCACAAATGCCACGCATATGGTTCCTCTTAATTAAAAAAGCGGCCCTCGTGAACAACGATGCGTTTCTACAACTTCACTGCCACGTCAGTTTGAGCGAGGCGGAGAAATGGAAACGCTGAATGTGAAAAGATGTTCTCACAGGGAAAAAAACAAAAGCAGAAGACGTAGCAAGAACATGTTTCTCAACTCTCTGAAAAGGTCAGACATCAGGAATTGTTGTGCCTGAATCAACACTGAAGTCACGGCATCGCTCTTACTTGGTTGCGGACAATTCAGACTGGCAGAAGGATGTATTTGCAGTTTATTCAAGCAACAAAGAGAAAAGAAACACAAGCCTACAAACTCGCCTCAGATCTATAAAAGATTAACACTCCTCCACCTAAAATAAGTCCAGCACGCACATTAAGATACCACAACTTTGTACAACAAACAAAACACACGATTGAGTTTTCTTTATTAAACTTTTAAATATCTGGGTCAGACAGTGCCACACCTTAAAAGAGTCCATAAAAGCTCTGTGCTGTCATTACACAGACCCAAGAGAGGGGAGTGCACTGGGGAGAAATACTGGAGATCAGGAGGCTGTGTGTGAACTTTGCATGTTTGTGTGCGTCTCCGGTTCACTGCAGCTGTCCTGACATCACCCCAGAATGCAACACACGGAAAGATCCCACCCTCTGTCATCCACACGGAGAGTAGCCCAATATCCCTCCCTGAAACCGTTCACGCTGAATGAACTACAAATACACAACGTTCGTCTTTCCGACGAGACCCCACAGGTACAAACAAAACAGAAGTCAGTGACGATTGTCTGCGAATTGTTTGTGGCTCCATAAAAGCCCTGGAGGCTCATGGGTTAACTTTTTCCTTTGATATAAAAAATTAAAGTTGATGGTTTGTGAAATTAAAATAAACAGTAAAGATGTTGGACAGGTTCCAGTGTGAACATGGTAACCACAACACCATAGTAGCGCGGTGGGCAAGTGGAAGCACGCCGGTGCTGCTACTCAAAGGCACGCAGCTGCATGCAAGTGCACGCAGGCAAGTCCTCCCATGTCCATGCACACAAACACGACTCTTGAAGGTACTATTAAGTCCCGTGAAGAGGCTTTGTCGTATAAATTGCATGGACACATTCTTAGTTAGGAAGCAAATTAAAAAGGGCGAACTTCAGAGCATAAATCCCTACAGATTAGAGTGAAAAATTGAACAAAACTAAATGGTTGACAAGGATGTCAAGGATTCTGTGTTTGATATTTTGTTTGAGCATTCAGATGTCAATATAGACCGATAGGGGTTTTGGGAACATGGCACTAGTTCGCCTGTATTTACTGACTTGATTTCTAAGTGAACAAATCTCCCGTTTGTGTAACTCAGCTCAGCCGCAGACAAACAGGTGGAGTACCCTCAGGACCATGTTGGGTGTAACCAATGGAGGCAACGTGAGTGGTCCGAAAACATTTCAAGACCCCTGATGAAATAACATTTTTACAGTTATGTGTAAACGACGGCACCTACGGGAGCACTCGGCTATAATGACATAAATAATAGGTCATTGGAGGGGGATGGGGGGAGGGGGGGTGGGGGAAATTGTATTTTTTTTGCTACGAAAATGTGGCAAAGCACTGTTAAATTCTTTTGCATTACTAGTTATAAAGAAGAGGACATTTGCCATTAACCCTTTGAAAGTGGGCAGCAGCACTAATCTGTGCTCTGTCTCATCGACACCCATCTGTGTAAATAACTCAACAATGTAACAAGTAGAGAAGACTGGAGTCATAAAGAGCGTGGACGGGACTCACATCATCGTCTGAGGACGGGGCTCGCAGCGTGACAGAGACCGCTGGAGGAGCAGCGACCGGGACGGGCCTGTCCTGGGTGAACATCGGCATGGCGACCACATTGGCGGTGACAGCCTGTGGTGCCTGGATGTGAAGCACCTGGCCGGGCTGAGACAGCACGATGGGACGTCCTGAGAAAGAGTACACAACACGTGCACATTTTCAAATTACGGGTCTTAGCTATGCTATAATCATCATTTTTACTGTATGATTAACATTGATAAACGCCGTCTGTGATTGTCAGTTTGTTCCTATGTTTGTGTTTATGTTCTTATCCCACATTTGCCTTGTCTTTAACATTCAACCTGACACAATCTGGAAGCCGCATCCGTCTGCTGTTGAAGTCACCTCCTGCTGCAGATGGTACAGTCCGGCTTCTTAAACCCCCCCTCACCGCTGGCGACCTACATTAACCCCTCATCTTTAACGGCACTCTCTGTGTTTAAAGTACAGGTGGAAAAGATGTTTACCATCCCGACCTGTGGTCTTAAACTTCCACATTCCAAACTAAGAGGTGTGTGAGTTTTATGTGCATGAACACACATAAAAACCTGAATGTTGGCCCACGTTGATAATGTATCGTGGCCTGAAAGAAAGAAACTAACAAAACCTAAACACCATGTTTACAAAGGTCCTGTTGATGTAGGAGCCTCCCAGAGTGAGGCCCACCCCTCGCAGTAAGCCTGTGCCAGGAACCATTACGAAAACTGACCCAGCACCTCTAATACTAAACAACCTGCCAGTGCTAATTGTGTTTCTAATGAATGTGTGTGTGGTGCCAACGATGGGTCTTGTGCCCGAGCTCACCATCTGGAAGAAGAATTTACGAGGATGAAAGTGCAAAGAAATTAAAAGCCTTGGGAACACCTGTCAGCCTGTTTGTTCTTTGGGAATTCCGGTTTAAACTCTATAAAACGTGAACTCATCAGTAAATATCTCTAATTTATTTCTTCCATCTGCCTGATGCACAGGGCTCACTCCTCAGCTGTGGATATTGTGGCGATCTTAAACCAGAGGGACTCGTAACCCTGAGCAGGCTTGACTTGACTTCCATCTGGGGTCCTAAACTTGGACGTCTTGGCTTTAGTCATCTGCCATCTTGCCCATGACCAAGCCAACTGAGAGCCAAGTTCAAATTCAAAGTCGAGAGAGGTCAGATACTCCACCCACTTGGGTCCCAGACAATGACGTAACTATTTACATTGGCCTCGGCGCTGTGGATGTAACCAGATTGGTAACCCAGGCAGGCTAAACCACAAAACAAAATAATAATGATTTTAATGTATGAAACACACAAAATCACACAGCAGCCCATAAATAGTCTTTGGTTTATATGTGGGTTATAAAACAAACTTTCCCGATTGTATATTTCTGAAGGCTGATTCCCAGCATTGGGATTTTCCCTCAAATGTAACCAAATTTGGGCATATTTTGGATACAAAAAGGAGGAATCAAACATCTGAATGTCAGATTTAGTTAGAATTATTTGACCATCAAACAGAGTAACATGGGACAGTGAGGACTAAAGATGAGCATAAACTAAGGTTATACCACCATCTGCTGGACGAGACACAACAATTCAATTATTGTCCAAACAAGAACCAAATTCATCAGAACTGACAAACTGTACTACAGAAATACCATGTCATCGCTAAACAAAAAAAATAAATAAAAAATAAAAACTCAAAAGTAAGGAACACCGTACTATTCACAAATAAATCCAGTGCACTGGTCTGATGCAATACAGTGTGAGGTGATGCAATGTGTCTCAACATGCTGCAGTGCGAGCTCTCACCTAGAGGGGGCGCTGGTTGGATGTTGATTGGAGCTTGTTTGACCACAGGCAGCACAGTGGTCTGCAGGGGCTGGATGATGATTGTCTTGGTCTGCAGGGGAGCTGCTGCATGAGCCAGAGGCACAGCTGTAATCAGCGGTTTCGGTTGGATGGAAACCTTCGGGCCGATCTGAATTGGCCTCTTGATTGGCTGAGCTTGTCTGGCTGGTATGTTTGATGGGAGTCGGCAGGGAGTGAGATAAGAAAACAGAATTCATGTCAACACAAGGAAGGTTGATGAAATTAGCATTTATCATTAGAGGGTGTTTTTAAAAGCTATTTATTTTTTACTACAAATCATTCCAAGTCTTTTCTAATGAGAGACCGCTTCTATCTTTTCGTTGATCACATCCCAGAATTCTGCAAACCCAGAGTGTCTTTGGACAAAGCGTACGAATACAGATGACAGCTGAACGAGCAGATGTGCGGCGGGAGAGGCTGCCTCACCTCGGGCGTTCTGGTTGGTCCTCTTTGGAGCTTTCTTAGTTGGGGAAGAGATTACAGAAAGGCCACTGGACTCTGAGCAGACTGAAACAGGAGAGGGCAGCAATTGCGGAGACATGGCCTCGTCCTGGATGGGGAAGCAGAGAAGACTTGTGTCTATTAGATACTGAACCTCTTTTTTCTCGACACCAGCAGTAAAAACAAAAAAGCAGTAGTTCGGTGACTACTAAAACCTGAATCTGAAATACAGGTAACTCCTACAAAAGGTTTCATTATTTTAACTTCTGCTGCTCAACACACAGTTCAAAGCTGTGTATTGAATGCCTGTTATTGTCATCCAAACGGGCATTACGTCAGAGCAGCTGTAGATTCATGATGCTTGCCTGCAATCAGTCATCAGCAAACTTCATCAAGTGTCAAGTGTCCTTGTCAATATTCAAAGACTAGTGGACAAAAACGTGTCCTTGGATTCAGTCAGGGTGATTCAGTGAGCAGACAAACGTGTGCAGACTGTGTCGGGCCTGGACGAAGATGTAACCCTTGTCCTTGTTTTGACACACTGTGAAAACATCTGCCTGCTAAATTATGCTAATGTCGCTGAAGTTGTCAGCACCTTCTATTTAACGAGGGATGGGGCACAGCTCAGGCGGGCGGAAAATTATTAGTTTGACAAGGTGTTTAAGGCTTTTGTTAATAAAGTGTCCAAAGTGTGTATCCAAAAGTAAAGAGCAGCTGTTAATGTTTGGACACCATCTGGATGAAGCTTTTACTTGCTCCAAACGGGCGCCGAGAGGGGCACGTATGTAAATACTCGCAACCAGTAACAACAGAGGAAGATTTGCATTGGAAATACAAGTCAACTGCTGAACACGGAGAAGGACGAAGAGTTGGAAGACAGCGACTTACTTGTAAGAAGTATGGGGACGGGGTTTCCACAGAGCCAGGAGAGGGGAGGGAGCTCAGAGTGTAGGCAGGTGACAGAGAGTCCACGCTCACCTCACCATCTGGATACACAAGGACAAAGGCGTCAGATAAATGTGTCATATATTTCGGCTTATCAGCATAGACGGATGTGATTTGCTTATCCCTGTGTAATACCGCACATAAACTCAACACTAACACCCCGTCTGTATGCTTTATTCATTTAGCACAAATCATTGTGTCCCATAAATACACACCTCCGTAATAAGCTACACCTGCTGTCTCTGCAAATCAAACGTAAAGCCCCTATGAAGACATTATATGAACAAACTTAAGTTACGTTAAATCAGTTATATTTGGCCATAATTTCCCTCATTTTTCAAGAAATATTGCAAACATTCTGAGAGGTAGGAGACTTCAGAAAATATATAGTATATATAAATAATAATCTCATTAAACTATTTTTCTTCATCAATGGTACATTACACTTAAAACTTCCAACACAAACAACAACAGTATATCTGAGAATATTATATTAAATTGCCTCAACATATCACTGTGCAACAGTACATCACATGGGTTACATCATATAAATATCAAATAGATGGATATGGGACTATTTTTCAGTCCAGTTCACATTTGCCTTATTTCATGCTAAAATGTGATCGCCACGTTAACACAGATGCCAACGTGTGTTGCTGTACCTGTGCAGGTGCTGTTTCTGTCCACGTCATACCACGGCGGTATGTCGATATCAAAGTCCAGGCCCGGACCCTCACTGGCCTGAGAAACCAAAACACACACTTTTTAAACAATGGACTTCATTCGAATGCACATAGGAAACAAAGGCAATGGGCATATAATCACTTTATTATTGTTTTATGAGCCATGCATTTTTCTGCCACGTGCAGAAAGCAGCATGTCTATAAAACTCCTGTAACAATCCCTGTTATTGCCTACCTTATGCCAAACACCTACACAGTGTGTGTGTGTGTGTGTGTGTGTGTGTGTGTGTGTGTGTGTGTGTGTGTGTGTGTGTGGGGCTGCTGTTTCATGCATCACGTGTTCTTACATAACATACTGTGCTGCCATGTTAGCTAATGATGCACCTGCATCTCTGGCCCTGCACCACAGTTAACAGCCACATTCTTTCCAGTTTCAGTTGATTAAATACATTTGCACAGTGAGGATGAGTTACTCACACAACCAGCGTGCAGCAGGGCCTGAAACAGGTCGTCCGCATCCCCCAGGTCGTCCAGCTCATCAAACAGGCTGATGTCTGTGCAACGCCAAGCAGACAGCGCACAACATCAAGTCAAACTGCTTTCAGTTTAAGTAAGAGACAAATCCTGCCTTCAAATATTACATTTCATATTTGCCCAGCAGAACGTGTATGCAGTCAATTGTCTTTTGATTCAAGAAAAAATATATATATATATATATTTTGGATATGAACTGGTAAATAAGAAAATCTACTGTACACTTGTTTATTTTTTTATTTATAACTAGACAGTTGTGCAACTGGAGGCAGTTTGTACATAATACAATGCTCATGTTTAATATAATAAACTGTTAAAATGATATCTAATTACTTTTTTTTTTTTTTTAAATCAAAATAATTTCAAAAAGAAGCATTAAAGTGGGAAAAATAAAAGACATTAGGCTCAGGTATATTCCAAAGCAAGTGCAGCAAACCATCTTTACAGCAAAGAGTTTGCACCCTATGTGCTCGATACTGTTCTCTCTCGTATCTCTGAGTTAGACGTCATGTCTTCAGCCACAATGCCCGTTATTATTTAGCTACACGTCACATTACATCAGCGAGCTAACGCTACGACAGGAAGCGTGTGTAAGTACACGTAAGCTACACATTCAAACTCAGGCGTGTTAAGGGTGTTTTTGAAAACGGCAACCATGTTAAAAATGATATATTTAAAAAGGCACCTCAATGATATCTGTGTCCTCAACCGGTCGCAAGCTAAAAACACGAGCTCCATCTATCTGGGAAGTGCAGTGAAGCAACGCTTACCCCACTCTCCTCCGTGGTCGATGGACATGGTGCCTGTCTCATCGTCCATCACGGGATACTGTTGATGGTTTTCTAAGTACAACGTTAAGTCGGTCGACATCTTTTAAATTCATCAGTAAATCGTCTCAGACCAACAGGTTGCGATCAAGCGACGGTAGTTACACAGGATTCGTTAATGTTGCAGCTGTTTGGTCGAACACTTCCTGTTTGACGTTGAGGAACCAGTTAGATACACGTCCGACTTTACTGTTAATGTACGGGAGCCGCCGAGGGACCAACGTGTGATACAGGGAAAAAACGCACGGGTGCTGTTGTTGTGACACTGTTGCCGTAAAGTGCTGCTGCCCGAGCAGACCACAGGGCGGCAGGGTAGCACAGCAGGCCGTGTACCGTGAGACAGCGTGCTGCAGGAAGTTGACCTCTCTGAAGTTTGTAAAAGCACTGAGTTCATGACAGGACAGAGAGGAAGTGTTTGCATTTTGCTAAATAATTTGTGACTCGATGGTGTTTTTTTTAAAGAAATTCTAAATCACTTAAATTGCACAATCCCCTCGTTTTGAATTGATTGACAGTCCAGTCCTTTTGAGTATCTTGTTAATCCAAGAGATTGATCCAACTGATTTTGTTTAAGAACAATTGTGGTAATGTCTAGTCGAGGGCTAACTCATATTACCGTGAACTAAAGCCAGGTGAGAATATGGGGCAGTGATACACAAGCGTAGAGCTGAGAGAAAACGGGACAATAGGCCACCTGACAGTCCCCCTCTAAGTAAAATTAGAACCTTAAGTTGTGATTGATTTGCCAACCTACTGTTTCTAAGCTCAAGTATGAGCTTTGGTGCTTATGAAAACTCCTAAAAGTGCTCTGGGTAAAATCATAACAACTGAGCTCACTGTGACAACTTGGCAAGCTGCGTCCACTGATGGTGACCATGATTGAAAGCTCTGGAAAAAGGTAATGAGTGGACCGTGAGTTGGGATTGTCAAACTTCAACCAAATTTCAACCAATAGCCTGAGTGATTTAAGCCAGTGGTTCTCAAAGTAGGGTCTGGGAACCCTAAGGGCACTGTGGCCCTTTGCTAGGGCGTCTGTGAAAGGCTTTCAGATTCATTCATTTAAATATCATGATGTAAAAAATATATTGGTTTTTTTATGATTCAATGCCTCAACGAATAATATTTACATTTTTAAATCTGTAATAGTTTATATAGATTATGTTCTTATCTAACAAATCTATCTTGGAATCTGCAAATATGTTTAACACAAGTCTAACTTCTTTCTAATACTCTTCTCTTGTGCTTTTCTTTCACATAAATATGACTGTAGAGATGTAAAAAAAAAAAGAGGCAACGTCTAATTATTCCAGGAAATAAGCATGAGAGAGTATAGTCTCTCCTGGAAGGACCTCTGATTTAGGTTACCTGTTCGGAAGCCACCAAAACTGAATACAATGAAAGTGTGACCTCCCCTTTGCCAACTGATGTCCTGTTTGTAGGCTGCACCGGCCATTCAAACCATGAAAACATCCACTAGTTTCCTCCAATATGCTGTAAATTTGTGAAACATACAGTAGTTTGATGAGGCAGTTCCTCTGTGTTTGTGAGACAGATAAATGAGATAACTTCTACATATTATATATATTCTACGTAAGCTTCCTCAAAAACTAAATTTGTCCATTGAATACACTAATTGGTTTGGTATTACGGATGTTAGTCAGCCTGGTGAAGATAGTTTGGCGGTCTGTCCTTTCAGGACGGTGTTTGCCAAGGTGCTGCATAGATATATGGGTCTGTGGTCATAGACGATCATAACCGTGGTTGGAGTTGGTGTGGATTGGACAGATGGATGCTGCCATAGGGTTGACAGGCCACTGACGCATCAATTCTGGTGTAAATTGTACTTTAGTGTCACGACATGCAGCGCAAACATCTGGCTTGGAGCCCTTTTAAGCCATATAAAGCCTGTTTGAGGACAAAGCCTTTGTGAATTAGAATTAAGGTTATTCATCATAATTTTTCTCTATGTTTTTAGTAAGTGCATAAAATGTATTTATAGAGCAGTATTACAGCTTATTGCAAAGAAAGATAGATAACAGTAATACTTGGACATGAATCAGAAAATCGAAAATAATGATTTCAGGAAAATATATGAAAAATGCACATGAAAATAGTTTTATAATGTGTTATATGGCTCTGTGTCAAGTCTGAAACAAATAACAACAAAGACATGAGTGTTTACCAGACAGGGAGGGTCTATTTAAAGACACTAAACAGTTGCATAATTGGATGTGAAGGATCTAGTTTTTTTCATGTCAAATCAGGACATCTCGACCTCTACTCTTTAAAATCTGTCCAACTCCCCAACTTTATGAAAGTGCAATACTTAACTGCTGGAGTACCCTTTAAATTCAGGCAATTTCATATAACAGTCTATAAAAAGAATCGCTGGTGTTTGGTGACCGTGTCCTGATGGGCTGAATCAGTGTATGAATCATTTGAATTGGCACATGTAAATGTCAGTGCACCTATAATTTGATCTAGCTGTTCGTGGAACAAAATGTTCTTGAACTGCTGTTACTGACGTTCCCACGTAACTCCTGCATGTTGTGGAAAACACGAACTTGACATGTATCACACGTTTGGACAAAAGCTATTTCAGCTTCCTGCTTTTCAAAAAAGTGGCTTCTTATCCGATAAATCTGTAAACATGTCTCATCTCATCAGATGGACATGTGTGTAAGCTCTTGTTACAGAAGCAACCCTCTCTATTACACCCTGTTTGTGACTTTTAAATGGCACAGGCACAGCAGTAAATGACATTGTGGAGTAAAAACCAGCGATTGGGCTTAATCCTTCATGGGCTTTTCAGGCCGTAGTGAGATTAACCTGAGGTGGTCCGGCTGATTCCCTGCTGGATTGGTTCAACGCCACACTGGAAGAACAAGTCCCCAGTCTGTATTAACGTATTAAAGCAAGGTAAAGACTAATATAGAGGTCAGCCATCTGCCTGGAGTCTGTTGTTCACCTATAACATAAACCTAATCAGCTAACGTAAGCAATCATGAATCAAGGCAGAGTCTAGTCAGTGTAATGTTTCTATGCTCTTCGTTGCTAACGTGACAGTGTGACTGTGCACTTTGTCGAAATCCAAGGTTGCCTAAGGCGTCAAAGTGTCAAACATTCCTTGCAGAACTTAAAAATACAAGCCATGTGTCAGGCTGAATCACGTGCCCTGATGGTAATGAAAATGCACCAGATTGGAGTGGTGTGGTTAATGGCATGGACTGTGTATTTAGTGTGCGGAAGGTTGAGGACTCATCATATTGATTGTTCGTAAAGCCCCTCAGACTCAGGCACGGACAGCAGATTAACAGGTTAAACTGATTTGTTTGGTAGAATGGTTTAACACAACGCTTGGGCGAAATGAAGTAGGGGCTCTGGTCACATCTCGTCTCGTCCTTTGTCTGAAGTACGACATCCGTTTGGAGAACAATGTAACGTGAAAATGACAATCAGAGAGAGGTGCCACTTTTAGACGGCTCTTGTATCTTGTTATCAGCTATTCATACGACAAGATGTTTGTTCATTGATCAGCCATCAGATCACCTAGAACACAGCAAGATCCTTCAATTTGAACCCAACATTTAGCATTTGGGCGTCTGTGCTCTGTGTCTCTTGTGATCTGTCGTCACAATGGCTAAAGACGAAAACATTTTGCCCGCGCCTTTAAAGGTGATATGAAATAGGTAAAAAATGCACAATGTTGCATACTAGAATCCAATTATCACACAGACAAATCTGCTTTTGCTCACAAGTTTTGCAGAATAAGGAACAGCAACGGTTTGTAATAACTTTAGTGCTAAATTGAGTGTGACAATAACATCATGGCAGATTACACTAAACTCATTGTCGGGCAAACTGTCATAAAACTGTTGCGCATCATAATAATCACCATTTTGTTGTCTCATAAAATGTATTATGGTTTGTGTGTTTGTAATGTTGATTATTGGGCCTCTTTGGAAAGGACATTTTAACTTCGGTGGGTGGTTTTACCTGAATAAAATAAAGACCCCAAATCAAGACTCTGCTGCCTGTCACAGACTATAACCAAAGACTAAAAGCCCCACGCTGGTGGTTAGACAATGTAAACCTAATTAGGCACAAAAGAAAAGGAGGATAAAACAAAAGGTGGATAGTATGTCACTGGGCTTTTAATAAGTATTTACCACCAAACAAATTCATGGAAATTTGGTAGAGGCCTGTTGGAGTGTCCACAGCCTGTTTTCAATCAGGCGTTCCTTATCTGCAGCATATTTGTCCTACAGAGGAACTGAAACAGAGTTCATCTATCACTGGAGATGTTGAAACAACGTCTGGACACTTTTGTTTTTGTGCAATTGCAATTATGCTCTGGTGTTTTTCTTTTTTTTAAATACTTAGAATAGTTGCAAATGCATTAACTACTTTACTCCCATTGAGCAAAGCAGAAGAATTTGTTGGTGAACCAGTAATCCAGCAGTGAAAAGGAGCGAGAGAGGTGGAGGACGAGCTTCCTAAGCAAAGAGAAACCTCTTTGCAAAAGGGAGTTCGAGCTACATTTCATCTTTTGTGTCCCAGATTGATGACCTATGAGATGGATGATGTTCTGTAGTGCTGTGTGGCATTGTCTTATCCTGGCCGACACAAAGAGGGGGAACACTTATCATCTCAGGCTTATGTATGGAGCAGGGGGCAGGGGTTGTCAGAATTGTGAAGAGGGTCCAGGAGGGTGGGGGGTGTTGGGTCCCCCCCCTACCCCCCGATAAAGCGTGGTGGAGATGGGCTAATGACAGCAGAGGCAGATGGAGAGAGCCGTCTCCCATGACGACGCAGCCAGAACCACCATCCTGAAGCCAGAGAGGGATGGATACAGAAAGGGAAGGAGAGAAATAGAGGAAGGGGGCCAAAAGGAGAGAGAGAAGGAGTGAAAATAAGATGTGTGCGTGTTCTGATGCCAATCCGGGCTTGTTGTGCTCTTTTTATTAATGCATGAGAGGTGCTGTGAGGTGACTTTAAACAGGCGGTTTGTTGCTCGGCTTCGTGTTATAGCCTCATAGCTAAACAGTGACTTGCTAGCAGGTGGCCCAGGTCTGTAGAGCTTGGTTTAGGATTAGGCTTTAGGACATTGTTTAGTGGGAATGGTGGTGTGAATACAAAGGGATTAGTGCAAAGGGTTGCTTCATTGACTGTGAGTTTGTATGTGTGTGTGTGTGTGTGTGTGTGGGGGGGGGGGGGGTCTGAAGTTGATGGATGAATTGGATAGCCAACAAAATAAAACATTTTCCTCGAATTAGGCAAAAACAACATATTAAAACAAAATGATGAAATAAAAATGAATACAAAATAACAGGGTCGTTAAGGCCAGCAAATACCCCTGCTATTTTTGTACTTTATTTTCAGAGAGCATTGCAAATAAATGAATAAATAAATAAGTAAAACAATAAACTGTTACATTTTGAATTTGAAAATGTAAACCATTCATGAAAAGAGGGAAACATACGTTTTCCCCAGTTCCCACGTTCCTCTGATAATGCACTGGGGAGGAAGAAAAGCCCCACCAAAATCATCTCAATGCCTCGAACCATGTGCCACCATTAGGGACACACAAAGAGAGATCTGACAAATGACCATTTTAACGTCCCTCTTTGACTTTAATGAATTTATACGTTATCTGGCCCTAATGGAGGCTGCGGCGGAGGGGCTGGCGCAAGGCCATAACAAATGAAAAGCTCTGATTAGTGCAGAATGAGTTGAGAAAAAAAACGCCATTCATCTTGGTTAGCATCCTCCTGTGCTCTTTTATGGGGCGCTGTTACAAGGACGGCGGAGCCGGGGGTGCTTGTCCCATTAGCGGGGCAGCCCAGAGGCCCGCTGAGTGGTCAAGCCGCCCGGCGTTGACGGAGCGTCTGCCCGCTCCGCGGTTCAAGACTGTGAATGCCTCAGTGCGGCTTGACTCCTGAATAACCTTCTGAGGTACCGGGAGCTTCACCCCTCCATGACCCCGCACTCCGAAGAGGGGTGTGGGGGGACTCCGGGGGGTACCCGGACCAGGACTCACACTAGCGTGTATGTAAACACTGGAGTGATCCCCTCGAAGAAGGACGGCAGGAGATTAAAAACAAGTGTTTTACATTGAATTATTTTTTTTAAAACGCCTTAATAGACTTTAAGCAATCCCCGATTAGATACTTCATTAGATTAAATAGCGCCGATTAACGAGGACGACGTGGGAGCTGAAAAGCAGTTGAAAATGACACTAGGATAAATTAGGAATAAATGTAAACATCGTGGTAGACATTAAAAGGAGCTTAAGTCGTGACAATCAGTGTTTGATATGACAGGTCAAAAATAATCACAACAACCGAAAATAACATGTTATTGAATCGTATCTAAATTGGTAGCTATCAAATCTCACGGCATCACTGCTATGCTTACATTTCCTTATTAGACCTACTGACTGCAGTTTTTTATTTTTATTTTTAATATTGTGGGCGATTGTGTTGAAAAGCGATTTAAGGGGGGTTGCATTCGCACCACCGTCTTTTTTTTTTTTTTTTTTCTTCTCTTTCTTCTTACTGTCGTGATTCCGGGAAGTAACATTTTACTGTGAAAATATTGCAACACAGTGTCACTGCAGGAGAGATGTTTCGTCATGATCGGGTTGGAGTTTGATATCGACCACTGTTGTCATTGGGAGAAGCCCTGTTTTGCCGCCCCCCACCACCCCACCCCGCCCCCCACCCCCCCCTCGCAGGGCCCCCGTGTAGAGCCGCCTTGCAGAGTTCAGTCGGGCTGGGAGAGGAATGCGCTGGGATGCGGAGCAGCACCAATCGGAGGAAATCGACGCAACAACTCGCCCAGTATGGACAGTAATGATCCGTATTTACACCTCAGTAAGTTCGCCTCAAACATGTATTTATAGCCCCCGGTCTGTCCGCTGTGTTGCTCGCTGCGCTGCTGCATGTTGTTTTGACTTCGAGAGAGTGCGTTCGTCTCATGGCGTCTTCTCCCCAGCCTGCGAGCTGTGCGCGAAAGCGTCCGCGGACTTTAACCACCGACTCCCGTCTGGCGAATCCGGTTGTTCCGCTGTTCTTCTCGTTGATAATCGGTTGTTTTTTTTTTGGCAACTGTGCAACCGATTGAAACGAAAGCCGCGACCGATACAAAAGTCAGGTGATCGAGGTTGTGCCGGTCAGGCAAGGTCAGAGGTTGGCACTTTAATTGCGCGTATGTAATTTATGGCGCTTGTCGCGCGTCTCTCGCTAAACTGTTTGAGACAGAAACGCAATTTATTGGTCGGGGAATGGCCGTCAGATCCAGAGAGAAATGCACGAAACAGCGTTGAGGAATGGCGGAGCTCCACTGATGAACAAACTTGTACTTGGGGGTAAAAAAAAGAAAAAAGAAACCCGAGTGCACGACGCGCCCAGGTCAACGCTGTGGCTGCGATATCCAGCTGAATGACAGCATGATGTGGTTTTGCGAAGCTGAACTCTGACTCGGCGACTTTGCCCTTGAACCCAGCTGATGCCTTTTTCTTTTTCTATTAGTAGGAGTTTTGTGGCAATCCTCAGAGACAAGGAAATGGAACTCCACTGTGGAGTTTGCAACATGTGGGATACACATTGTACATATCCTAATTTTGTCGAGCCAAATAATCGTCAGGCCTCTGTTTTTTTTTAGCTAAACCTTCTTTCTTTTTTTTTTTACATTTAGATCAGACTCTTATCTGGAGGCTGTGTGTGCTTCACTGAGTCACACACTGTATGCATCATTTATCATGTGATGTTTTTTTTTTGCTCTTACTGAAAGATACACTCATTATTAAACCCCACTGCAGTACAGATATGCCATGTGCTTCTAAACCGCTGCCTTCTGTGGGGGGGGGGCAATGAGCAATAATAGTGTGGCATTACAGGGAAACAAATAAAAATTGGTGTTGGAAGATATAAAAACCAAACTGTGCAACCCCTTTATGTTATCGCAGATATCTCGGCACCATTTTGAGGGGCTGAAAATTGTTTCCATAATGAATGTGGCTCCCCGGGGAATGAGGGAGACATCTGGATTGGAGAGCTTGTAGAGGGAAGCCCGCAGCGTACAGGAGTAACAGAGAGGTCCCTCTGGGCTACGCAGGCCTTCAAGTCTGTCTTTGAAGACTAACTCTGAGCAGGCATCTGAAGGTTTATGCACATCAGGACAGCATCAGACCAGTGTGCTATTGTGCAGATATGTTATTGATCCTTTATTATTAAGTAGGCGATATGTTTTAGTCATGTAGTCCCCTGCTAATGCTGGTTGCCTGATGTTACTCTCTGGTTACAGCACATTTTTACAAACCTTTTTGGAACATTTAACATCAGTTGTAACTTTGATTGTAATTGATACGTTTCTTAATTAAATTCCTCATACCTTTCAGGGTTTATCCAACTGTTTACAAGGTATTTAGAGTTACTATTTAAAAACTGCTCATCTCAAAGATTGGATCCATCTTGATTTCAATAAAAGGATTTTGTTGCCCCATTATGGTTCAACAGTAATGCTGTTGCAACTTTCCTAGCCGAAAATGACTTGCAATCTGGATATTGGTAATTTTTGGTTATGAAATAGTATCAGCTGAAACTCTATTAGAACAGTGCAACCTAGTGCATTTACTTTCTATAAGTTTGTGGTAAAGCCACCAAGCTGTTTATGAGTGGAAAGCCATAACCACTGAAAGATCATTTCTAGAACTGTTCTTGTTTTGTCTGTGTGTGCGGGCCCTCAGCTATGATTTATGATGTATTTTTGCATCAACAGCCCGCACACCAAAACATGTACAAAAACAGGGCCATTCACTCCTTCAGTGGGAGATGATGGCTCGAAAATGAATCCGTCATTAGTGTGCAGCAGAGGCGAAGCAGTCCAAAAAACAGTCTGGTGATTATGTGTGGATTGTTTCGCGATCCACTCAGCTTTTCCCAGACATGTTATGTTTCAGCAGGTTTGATGCAGGCCTGCCCCGGGCTTTAAGTAGAATCAGCATTTTTTCTCTCTCGGCATTTCAGCATTTTTCCTCCTCCTTTTTTTTTTCTTCATTTTTCCGTCAGTGGAAGTGATTCTAGACGAGCTGACGAGGACCCACACAGGGAGAGCGTATTTAGCTCGCAGATCGGGGAAGTCGTGGCAAAAAGAAGAACGGGACGGGAGAGTGAAGGGAGCAAAATAAAGGGGAAGTGTGTAGGGGGTGGAGAAAGAGGTCACCCTCGTTGATGTGAACTCTCATCACTTGCCAGGGGTCAGTGATTCACCTCCCAGTACAAACTCAGGCAGAGAGGGTCTCTCACACACACACACAGTCACACACTCATGCCTAAACTTCACAGCTGCAAATATATGGACCTCCTATGCTTAGCTTGTTGCACAGCAAAATGTGACCGTGATATCATGTGACTTAAAGAATGTGGGTGGTATTATTTGACTGTGAAGTGCCAGCAGTATTAAACCTGCTCTCTTAACAGGCCGTTCCCTGCACAGAGCATTCCCCCCCCCTTCTACGGCAGAGTTAAAACACACCACACAGGTAGAGAGGGGTGTGGCTCTCCGCAGGTATTTGCTCAAGAATTCTGTAGCTTGAGACCCGCAGAGCCTCCGACACCGACACGCGCATTAGCACGCGCTGCACACAATGAGTTTATTCCCAGGCACTTTTGATTGAGTGTGTGTATTTATGTGTCAGAGAGGCTGCCTGTCCACAGAGTGTGTGTGAGTGGGTGCTAATTGTGAGAACAGGATGAGGGAAGAGAAGGGGCGTAAGGAGGCCATTCTCTGGGCTAATTGCCAGTAATTAGTCATTAGTGAAGAAGGTCAAAGCCTTGATTTAATTCCAGCTTTAATCAAGCAGAGAACCTTGAAAGGCTCACGGGCTGCAGCGGTGTGAGGTTATCATATAGCTTTTTCTTTGCTAATCATGCAGTATAACATGCATGTCACACATGGATGCACACCGACTCTAATTTTCCACGCACTGAACATAATGTATTACACATCCCTCTCATCTCAGGCGTGTATCTATTTCCGTGTTTGCTTTTAATTAATTAATCAATCAATCGCAAAGGCATTGCAACTAAATACAAATGTTGAATAAATAACAGTGTGTCTCGGTGCAGAGTAAATGCAACACATAGACAGCTGTTGATGAGTCTCTAAAAGCAGAATTGTTCCCAGTCATCATCAGGGTTTTACAATAAGTGGCAAGTAAAATGACACGTCGGGCTAGTAAATCCATCCACTCACTTGCCTGATCGGGAATATGGTGTAAAAGGATTAAACACATGTTTTTTTCCGGAGCTGATAATGGAAGTACCGAAGGAGTGAGCCGTCCCGCTTCCTTCTCAATACACAAACATGAATGTTAAACATCCCAATTACCTTTAGTCTTTGTTATTATTTGATAACCGATTATAAGTTAAAAAAAAAAAAAAATGTATGGGGTCAAATTAAAATTGACTTTGGACAAGTATATGTCTGACCCCCTTGCCCGACTGGGCAAGTGAGAAAAAAACAACAACACGTTGAACACTGATCATGAGAAGACGAGTTAACACTTTTAGTTTCCCATTAAAATATTTAGTGTATAGGCAGGGGTGGAAAAAGTATTCAGATCATTAAATGGGATACCACACTATATAAATAGTCTACTCTAATATGAAGTACAAATATTAACAACAAAAATATCAGAAGTAGTTTTTATGTAGACTGGTCTCTGACAGTGTTATGCTATTATATTGTTAGATTGTTGTTATTGATGCATTAACAAGTAAGCAGTACTTTAATGTTGTAGTTGGTTGAGGTGGAGCTTATTTTAACTCCCTAATTTACTGTTGGGTAGTTTAATCTATGATAATATGCACACTATTTATAAACTGATGACATGTTTTATTTGTGAAATCCTAATTTCACCGGGCAAAGAGTTCTATTCGGCACTCGGAGTTCCAAAGGCAGCAACAAATAACAGCTATTATGTCTCATTAAAGCTCTCCATTGAGGGACACGAAGAACAGGCTGAAAAGCTCGCTTGGCTATTTTGAGTGCTATTTTAGTGCGCCGCTCCTGTCTCACGCCCACACGCATTAACACACCAGCAAACTTTGCTGTTTGCAAAAAAAAAAAAAACATATTTTTCTGCTCTTTTCTTCGAATGCCATTCCCTAAGAAAACGTCCACCCGACCGAGTGTGTTGCATGATAATGTCCTCCTTTTTTCCGAGAGGAAAACGCAAAGAGAAAGCTGTCTCCTCTTGAGATCGGTTTAGGGGGGCAAACTAGCGGAGTCATTGCTTCTCTTTCTCTCAATCAAGCCTGTACAAGATTTACAATTTGCAGACACAAGTTCATGACAAAATTAAAATTAGATTATTAGCGAGTTCAGAATAAACATTTAAGAGTGTACCATACATTTAAGTTTGCCAGTTATCCTCCTCCCACGTTTTCACAGTCCATGATACTATGATCTGTGAATGCTAATTATGGCTGTCAGGGCTAATTTGGCGTATTCTATGTGGGCCACGACACACTATTATAACAAGTCCATTTAAGGAGGACTGCATTATTTTAGCTTCTCCCTGTGGGATTTGTTAAGTCTGAAAGAGAGGCAGCATGTGTGTCTTCTCCTTCTCTGTCCTTCCGTCTTCTTGTGTCCGTCGGCAGAGTCTCTTGCCAAGTTGCTGTCACTGAGGGGATCTGGTTACTGGTGGCTGCCCTTCAAGCACTGTATAGACATTTGATCCAGCCTCGTGCAGGTGCACAGCACAAGAAAACTCTGTTGAGTCATGTTGAGTAAAATAGATGCACACATGTTGGGGAAGGCGTCTCAAGTTTTTAGTGCCACCCTTCAATGCAAATGTCTGTTTCCCAAAGCTTGAAGGTTGCACATTTAATTGGATGGCAGGATAGATTAAGAGCAGCTGCAGACTAAAATCAGTGCCAATTTCACATTTATTGGCTTGGGTTATTTTCTGGGGATAATGATATGACATACTTCCATGGCCAAGAATGTATGTTGCCTCTGACATCGTTGACCAAAGTTAACTCCTACTTTTCGTAGGCTGATTTTAGTGCTGTTTGCTCCACTAAAACCATTGTATTACTGTTTTTTAAAGCTGGTTTTGATACACAAAGTCTTGAAACTGTCAGACTAAAGATTGAATCCATCCCTGCGTGGGTGTCCTTCGTTTACGTAGGCTCCCTTAGGGTTTGCCATGTATTGTTCCTCATTGCCTTTAAGGTATATTTTTGGCCTGTGTTTGCATCTGTGTTTTCACTTTGCTGTGTGTTTGCTTGACTATCCTAGTGCACTGAAACAGACAATTCCTGACTTCCTGGAATGCTATAACACTTGTTAAACACACAAACATATGAACAATGTGCACGTAGGCAACCATTAAGCATGCATGCTGCTGGCACAGTTATTTCTTGGCATTAAGGGAAATTACAACTGTCATGAGGGAGATACAAGAGATACTTCTTTAGCTTCTGGATGCTTCCAGTCACTTCCTTTCTCAGCACACCTCCCATTTATACCACTTACAAATTAGACAGAACGCCTGTGACTAATATTCAGCAAAAGGGAAGAAAGTGGGGAAATCTGTTATCGAAAAATGTCATTCGACACATAAAGATCTCTGGTCTACAGCAACACCAGTGTCGTATTGTCTTCCCACGCTCTCCAGTCTTGGTCCCTTTTTAAGAGGGCGTAATAGGAAACTTGTGGTAGTATTGTACACTACACTAGTGTGAGCCCCTCCACCATGAGCACCCTCCTCCCTCGTGACGGACACCCCTGTTCTGCCGCTACAACAGGTGTCGCTGTGCGAATAGTTTTACCGAGGCTGATAGAGAGAGACACACGGTGTGAGTGGGCGGTAGTAGAGCTGATTTGTGCAGCAGTCGGTCAGTAAACAGTTCCTGTTGGATTGATCTCTGAAGAAGGATAATCTGGGTAATCCTATAACCAGCGCCGGTGGACCCCGCCTCTTTTGCTCTTCACTAACGCCCCGCCCATTTTCCACGTCGTCCCGTCTGTTCCTGTTCTGTCCTAAAAAGTGGTTGATGTCTGGAGTATCCACGTAATTCTTTTTTTAGTTTGTCTCCAAGCCAACACTTGAGTCCTGGTCCTGGGTGACTGGCGTCCTGCCAGCGCCGCACTTGCACCCGAAGGCATGTGGCACCCCATGGCATCACCTGCAACTGGAGGCAGCCCCGGGAAGGAGATAGGTTATGGCCACTGTGAGTAGCCGGGTTTTGTCTTGCTTGTGTGTGTGCGTGTGTGTGTGCGTGTGTGTGTGTGTTGGATCAGATCAGAATGTATGTTGTGGAAGAGTTTGCCTGTCTGTGCTCTGCGGTTGCTCTGTGATTTTCCACAGAAGTGGAGATGAGGCACTAAAAGCTAGCGCTGCACAGATGCACTACGATAATGCCTCTAATCCCTGTGCACTCTCCGAACAAGTTATTTTGAATTTCTTTCCCCAGTTGGAGAAACCTGCAAATAACAGGGCAAATTCAGCGGTTGAGCTTCTTTGCATATAGATCATATACGATCCTCACTGTGATCTTTTTCTCACATTGACTGTATTTTGGTAGGGCTGGTATTAAGTTATGGACTTCATGATTGTATTGGCTCCCAGCAGCTGAAAGCCTTTAAAATCATTGGATCATTTTAACCACTTGTGACAGGTACAAGGCTTTGGTGTTGCTTGTGACTCACTTTAGGTCTCAGATGTGGTCAGCGGGGATGCCACTCAACTTCAGAGGATGCTTCCAGCTCTCTTTGCCTTGTCCTTCACTTTCAGTTTATCCCTCAACACTTGTCCCTTCCTGTTAGTCCTCTCAATCGTGCTTTCTCTCTCTCTGTCTGCTGTCTGTCACCCTGCATCCCTCTATCAACGCTCACTGTGATGAGGGTTGTTTTTGCTTTTCCACCTTGCTGTGTTTAAAAGAGGTGTGGGAGGTGTTGATGTGAGCTCACTTCCACGCATACTGTAGTCGGCCCATTAACTGGCTCACTATTTGCATGTCTAATGTGTAGATTCTTTCATCCCGTGTCTTTGAGGGAAGCATGTTTCTCTCCTGTTTGTAACTGTAGTTCCTCCTGGCTGACAACTTTGAGGATGTTCATTCATTCGTCAGCTCGGGGCCAATGAAAGGGCAGAGACAAACTTCACAAAGCTTTTCACAGCATCTGATCTAGGCCCTGGAGTACAAAAACGTCCACGCTAATCCACCTGTTCTGCATGTACATGCTGTCTATATTTTCTGTTCCGCTCTCTCCACTAAGAGCACAGCAGGGCAGTCCACACAGCTGTGATTACAACCATCATAATACTCATCGTTAGTCTCCAATAATGTTGACGGAAAAATGGATTGAAAGGGTACTTGAGCCTCTGCTGAATCTTAGGAGTAATTTGTCGAAAACAACTGGAGTATGGTGTCGATAAAACCTGGAGGAGTTGGGTTTGCACGTCTTTCGTTAACTCTAGAAATTTTAAATTGAGATTTGTGTCATGACTTTCTATATTCCAGACTTTGTTTCAGTCCAAACTTGATGTGACTTTCTGTGAGTTAATTTTCACAACGTGGTTGTATCATGTAAGAAATCAATTGAAATAGTTAAAGTTAAAGGGGTAAAACATGCAAAGCTACCAGCCCTTTTAAGAAAGCTTATTGAGACGTGGTCGGTCTGTGAGTCGATCCACCACTTAGGTCCAGTCTCAAATATCAAAAAAGTTATTAAATGGATTGCTATGACATTATGGGCAGACATTCACATTCCACTCTGGATGAACCCTGACTTTTCCTGTGGTGGCACCATCAAGTTCACTGGCTTATTGGTTTATGACCAAAATTTCCCCACAAAACTAAAGACGTTCCCACCGGCCTCAGCTGTACTTTGTGTTCTGTGCTAATTAGCCGATATTAGCATGCTAACACATAAAAGTGTTGTTATCCGAGCTTCTCTGTGCTTTGTTGACATAGCCAGGCCGGCTGTCGTGCCTTTTTGTGCATGTTAGTGCACGTGAGCGGGCCCTACAGGCTAGCTTATGGACAGCACTGTTAGCTGACAGTACTGTTGCCAATTTGGACCACTATCACTGTTAGTAGGCTACCGTTAGCTGCTAGTCGGCCGCCGCCATGTTGAGAGCCGTGTGGAGGCAATAGATATGCTCTGATTTGAATTTAGCAACCTCAAATAATATCAACATCAACATGTTAGCGCCGCTGTGCCAAAGTACAGTCTCGCGGAGCTGCTAGTGTGGCTGTTAAGTGTCTTAATCAATAGCTAGGTTTCCATCCTGATGTAGCGCAAATTTTAACAACATTTTCAGAACGTTGCGTAATAATGCACCTTTCTATCCACTGCTGTTACGTGAATAAGTTGGAGTAGATTCATTGAGATAAACAGCATCAGTCAAACCTCAAACAAGGGAAATAATTCATGAGATAA
The DNA here is from genome assembly GCA_016806645.1 of Ophiodon elongatus. Lineage (NCBI taxonomy): Eukaryota > Metazoa > Chordata > Actinopteri > Perciformes > Hexagrammidae > Ophiodon > Ophiodon elongatus. Next base: position 2,523,968 of record JACSYO010002145.1, read on the forward strand.
CAGACACAGATCGGATGCAATTTTTGTCTCTTCGGTGAAACGTAAGCCTCAGTGGACGCTTCAGTCACATGCTTTATGTATGTCATGATTTTGCCGTCTGTTTTTTATCAACAGAACAACTTTTCCACCTCAGCCAGGCGTGAAAAAACGAATTAGCATTATTTTGAGTTTATTTATTATATTATATAAATTATTATTATTCCTCGAATTCCCAGAAATTTTACTCAGGTATTGTTATATACAAATAAAAACAGGTGAATTAAATTAATTTAAATCTTTGTCCATGTAAAACATTATTTTCTTTCATAGTTTATAAAATGCCACTTTACCCTGAGACTACTAAGCCAGTTGTGTAATCTGGCTGTCTTTCTAGGATCTGGTCACAGATCCAGAGGTCAGGTCGCTCTGGTCACACTCACTTGGTCACAGCATGAACTGAGTGGGTTGGTATGTATTTTGTGTGTGTGTGTGTGTGTGTGTGTGTGTGTGTGTGTGTGTGTGTGTGTGTGTGTGTGTGTGTGTGTGTGTGTGTGTGTGTGTGTGTGTGTTTTGATGGCCCCTCCCCATCTCTCCAAAGCCCTCTGTAGCAGTGAGAGACTACTTCTGGGAACTAATTTGAGTTACCTCATCAGACGGATGCCTTGGTTTGCAACGTGCCTTTCAGTCCACCTTTTTGTTTGTTTTTCAGGACTGCTTGGTCAGCCTGTTCTGTCTGTCTGTTAGCTCTTGCAGTTTAAGTTCCACTTTTTTTTTTACCACAAAACCATCTCTATCTCGTCCCTGTCTCAGCCCTGGCCTCCTAATCGATCCTTTGCCTCTGTGTTAAAAGTCACCCGCTGGCACGTCTGCAGTGTTTGTGCATGTGAGGACATGGCAGCTATGGCCTACATATGGGAAATACAGTATGATGTGTTAACTTTATGTTCATTAGCTTGCCTGACATTTTCTCTTACTTATTTGAAGCTGAGCTTTAGAGAAACTACAGAGCGAGGGGGGATACAGTAGGTAGAAAGGGAGTTAATTTCTCTTATTTTCATGGAAAGTGTGTGAGTTCACAAGAGAGTTCACTGCGGGACAGAATTTAGGGTCAGAGAGGTTCCCCAGCTCGAGCGCTTGTGTTGTCACAGCCGTATGCCTTCACGGGAAAAACATTTTTCTATTTCTTAATGTTTTCAACAAGAGAAGAATGTTATATGTCATCTGCTTTAAAAAAATAAAAGAAGTTCATCTAGTATTATGGGCTATATTTATTTTGGCTGTTAAACTCCAAAAAGGCAGTCTGAAATTGGATCAGGTGTCCCTGGAGCAGCTCCGGACATTTTGCTGCTGATGTAACAGTAGAGAATGTCTTCATTTTCTCTCACCAATAACCATGTATATCTCCTCAATCACAGCTGTGCAGGAAAAAAAAACAAACAGGGGCTTTTTTCAATTGATGATCTAATGTTCTCAGCCAGGAGGAGAGATTAGAGCGTGTGTGGTGGTGGGATCATGTGAGCTTTGGAGAGGGATGGCGTTTCGGAGCGAGACAATGCCCTCCCCCATCCACCCATCGTCCCATCCATCCATCCATCCACTGCTCCCCTCCTTCCTATCTCCATCCCTCTCTCCGTCCCCTCCTCCTCTGCCTCCCACCTTCTTGACAGCTGGCCTGCTGAGCTGCAGATACTTACCCGGGGATAAGAGGATTTACTGACACAATTGATCAGACATCAACCTCATTTAGCACAGAAATGAATGTTTAAAGGGTGGCGATTTTGTGCTAGTGTGCATGGAAGAGTTTTTTTTGGTCTCTTTTAATGTGAAAGACGACCAGTGGATGTGCTCGTGAGGAGTGTGTGTGTGTGTCAGACGAGGGTTCACGGCTGGCGCTTATGAGCTGGATTGGCAGGGAAGAGATTTCTTAATTACATGTCTGCTGTATGTAATGAGCTCCGCAGGCTGTCCGCCTGATTACTTTAGGACACGTTCTGCTCGCTGTCACTAGGTCGATGTCCGATTCACATATGAGCATGGGAGCATGCACGCACGCGTACTACACATGCAGACCCATACAACATAGGTATTAAACAGATCGATGCACACGCTGAGGATCTGTCTTCATAGGGCTAATCTCATAGATGTTGAGGAGTTGTTCAGGAGTTGATTTGCTGCTCCCTCCCTCGGTCCCTCCCTCGGTCCCCCCCCCCCTCCAACATAAACTCCCATTGCTAGTCTGCTCTCCAGACAGGAGATATTATTAGCTAGTGGGCCATGGGCTTATTGAATTACCACACAGTGGAGTGCTCCATCCAGCCTCTACCCAGTAATTAACAGCGAGGGATTTAGAGGGGTTTGTGGTCTGTGATGTTTCTTTAAACCTGTTGATCATCACATCATTGTGATAAATGTGTGGCTTTGGTTGTTCTCTGCCACAAATGTGGGAATGTATTTTGACCTACATAAATGTTCATCTAAACCATACAGCAGCTGTGTGATGATGATGATGATGATGATAAGGAGGAGGAGGAAATCGGAAATTGTTTACATTGGAGATGTTTCTGATTACTCTGATTAGTTAATATGGGACTGCATTATTTTCATTATCGATTAATTTGTCAATTATTTCTTTGACTATTTCTTTTTTTACTGTAGCCCAATCTAAAATAGATTGTTTTGTAATATTTCATTTACGATGATATAAAAAATTACATACTTATTTATATTATATTTTATCCCTACATTATAACGTTTTTTATGTCTTAGATTCTCAATTAGTTGTTTTTTTTTACTTGTGTGATTTTCTCTTTAGACATATTTAACAAGCATTGTTGGAGGGGGATGAGATTTTCGTTGACAACGACTGCCTCTGTAATTGTTGTGCATTTGACAATATAAGATGCTTTCAAGAACTTGAAATACTTGAAACTGAGGAAAGCAGCAAATATTGATACATGAGAAGCTGGAGACAGAGAATGGTTTGCAGTTTTGCTTAACAGTTGACTTAAATAAATGATCAAGATAGTTGGAGATTCATTTTCTGCCATTCAACTTCGACAAATTGATTTAATTGAACAATTTCAGCACTTTCAAGTTCATAGTTTCAGCACTAGCTCACAGTATATCTTTCGACTCCCCTTCTGTGCAGTACTGTATGTGGTGCCGATCTCCAGTCCTTGTACCATGTGTGTCAATGTACATATAGCAGTCTGTGGAAGACCATATACATCTAGCAAATATCATATATCCAGATATAAGTACAGTTCCTTCACTAATATTACCAATGCCAATTCCTATTTTGTATATACAGTATATAATGGTTTCATATTAGGACTGAACAATAAACTGAATTTAGCAAAATATTGCCTACAATAATATTATCCTATTAAATAACTTCTTAAACTCAACATGACGACAACATGTAAAAAATAATCAGGCCAAAATTCAGTCCAGGATCTTAAAGTGATCGTACTATAATTAATCAGGACAAACATGAGCCAGCACATGAAAGAAAATGTCATATGCTGATGTTTTAAAAAAATAGTGTTTGCTACATTTGTTGCTGTTGAAGTTACTCCAACAATTTCTCATGACTAATGTACATCTCTATACACATCCCTAATTCAAATCAAACCTTGACGGTCTGCTGTTTTCAGGCATTTCGTTAGGCGCCAGTGATTCACTTTGTTGGTTCTACGTCCCCTCTGTGCAGTCATTTCTGAGAAAGATCAGTGTAACTGTAGGCTGCTGCAGATAGGAACCTTTTTGAACTTGGTTCATGAGTTTGGCAACAGGCGACCTTTGATTTGCAACGCTAGCGGTCAAAGGTGCCCTTCGCTGCTCTGTCTGTCTGTTTGCTCTCAAATAGATGCTTGAGTTGCTGCAGCCCTGTATAGGTTTAAACTAGGGCTGCCCGATTATGGCCTGAATGGTAATCATCGTTATTTTGAACAATGTTGAGATCATGATTATTTATCATGATTATTCCTTGATTTTAGGGACTAAATATTTTCACTTCCATGTTGTGCTACAATCCTGCTTATGAACAAAAAATCAGACTGCTCCTTATTCACAGTGTATCTCCTAAAAGCAATTTAAAATAGTACCACTGAATACTGCTTTTGCTTTCAAGTTGCATCAAATTAAGACTTAAAAAATACTAAATTCAGTGAATTCTTGTGCAGACGGGCAATACTAGTAATATTGCTCGATTGCCTCCGGCTGGCTGGCTGGCTGTTAGCTTAGCAACGCTTGATTTGATATGCAGCAGAGTTTCTATGAGCGTAGAAAACTCTCTCAGTCGATGATTTTAATTTAATTGCTGAAAGCCCAAATTGTGATTGCGGTTTATATTTAATTTATTGTGCAATCCTAGTTGAAACTGACAGGAAGCAGTGGAACTAAATCTGTGTGAATTCTGCGAGTGTCTTATGACTGCCTATAAACAACCTTCCGGTGCTTGCTAATGTACCTTCCTCTGCTGTGCAACGTGTGATAGGCGTGTACATTCCAGGGGCTTCTTTGTTTGGAGGTGATTTACATAGAATAGAGATGGAACAGCCGGTTGAGGCGGGTCATTCGAGGATAGGCCCCTTTGAGCCGCTCTGGGCCGATTTATGCTTCCTCCGCTGAACATGTTGGCCTTCTTCCACCCACACACACACACACACACACACACACACAAACACACACACTCCCCTCACAAAGCATGCTCAACTCGCTGGCCATTCCCTTTCAGGCATCCCGCCACCAGCTGACTGTCCATGTGCTTTTGTGCTCTCCTGTGTGCTGCATAGGAAGACTCTCAGGTCTGGCAAAAATGCAGCCATCTTTAGTTTTGTCTCAAGCACGCAGATTATGTTTAAGACTTGAGTTTTAATGTCATGTCGGAAAATGTACACTTCACCAAGACAGAGACTGAATAGGTTTTAAATAGGAATGCACCTCATGGCTATTTATAAATAGCCATTTTTTTTTATCAGTTAGAAATGTCAGAAATGTTTGCCCATCAAAAGTTAGTCTGAGCTCAAGTTGACTGCTGTCCAACCAACAGTGCAACATCCAGAGATTTTCAATTTACAATGCTATAAAACATCATGCAGAAAAGCAGCAACAACAACATTTGAAAAGGTGGAAACAGATTATTGAAGATTGAACTGTTGTCATTAAATGTTCAACGAATCGATTAATCGGCTATTCACCTCAGCGTAAGTTTCATGTTACTAGTCTGCTGGTTCCTCGCAACATAAAATACATGTTTGGGACCAGAGCAGATTATGGCCTTCTAATCCTGCACCTCAACATGTTGTGTAAGTGTGTTTTCATTGTTAAATAGAAAGTTTTTTTAGTTTGGGGCTATTGCGTTGCTTGTTTGTCTTGATTTCAAGCTTATGAGAAAGTGTGAAAGTGTAAACACAATGCAGTACAAAAGGCAGAATATAAGCATTGGTGCACTGCTTCAAGTTGTGAGTTTAGTTTTAAATGAGGCTTGTTTATCCCACCAAACTGTCTTTTAAATACTTGTTTCCATGTAACAAACTTTATCTTCTGGCCTGGATGATCGGGATACTTTTTGGTCTCGATGTCTGCGAGAGCATGTTGGCAAATTGTTGGTAAATTGTTGGCTGGAGTGACGATAGGCCCTGTTACTGTATCTCCTACTCAGCACTTCTAGAATAGAATGGATCTTTACGAGCCCCAAAGGGAGTTTGTCATGCACATAAAGAGAGGGGTCAGTGCACAAAATCAGACACAGTACATGCTGTACAGCCCTCATCCATTACATAAGCTCGTTATTTAGAGGAATCTGCCCTCCAAAGAGCTGGGAATACACTCCCGCCATTGTAGGATTTAAATCCAGCTAGCACTTACAGGCAGTAGCATACAGTTTAAAGAGTTTGGTGCTTTTGAATTGTATTTTACTGCAATATTTGTGTATCCAGTCAGCTCTGTTGGAGAGAGGGAGGCCCCAATACATATTTGTCTGCCAGGGTTCACTCATGGAGGGCTGGAGAAAGTGGGCGAATGGGAGAGGGGGTGGAGAAGCTGTAGTCTCAGTGCTAAACAGGAAGTTGCACAACATCTGTTCCTTGGCATACAGAGAAGGAGTCAGCTGTGTGTTTCACAGTGTGTCCTCATGTTAAAAATGGAAAAGTGCAACAGGGCAGACAATTTGACATTACTCTTTGTTTCCCAATTCCCTGAAATCTGAAAGCAACTGTATTTCATTGCTCAAACTTCCCATTTCCTTAAAATAGTCATGAGTCATGATATCCAGTGGAGAAGAAAGTAATGTGCGCTTAATCACTGTCAGAGGTTAAGTATCAGAGCAGCATTTCAAAATGATTGCAAAGTATTTAGCAAGTCTAACTTTCAGATAGTCACATGCAGAGTCAGTCCAAACATTTGTGGACATAAGCAATTATATTACGAAGACACCAAGAAACAGATCTTTGTAAACATCGGAGACGTTCCTGTGACAGCCACTGCCTGTGGGCAAGTACATCTTTTGAGTTATTTTCACATTGTCAAAATTCAATTCAATTCAATTAAATTCAATTTATTTTTGTATAGCCCAAAATCACAAATTACAAATTTGCCTCAGAGGGCTTTACAATCTGTACACACTGACATCCTCTGTCCCAGAACCTCTCATCGACTCAGGAAAAACTCCCCCAAAAAACCCTATCAACAGGAAGAAAAATGGAAGAAACCTTCAGGAGAGCAGCAGAGGAGGATCCCTCTCCCAGGATGGACAGAGTACGAAAATAGATGTCATGTGTACAGAATGAAGAGCATAACAGAGTTACAACACGTTGAATTCACATAAAATAGAAAAGAATGTGCATCAGCAGTTCCACGGAAGGAACCAGGAGGCAGGACCAGGGTCCAGATGCAACCACGATTCGTGGAAACCTGCGAGGCGAGAAAGCACAAAGACTCCGAGGGAAGAAGTAGAGTTAGTAATGTGCATTTATAGAACATGAATTCATACAGAAGGAGAGAAAAGGATAGAGGAGCTCAGTGTATCCTAAGTTGTCCCCCAGCAGTCTAGGCCTATAGCAGCATATCAAGGGGCTGGAAAGAATGGACCAGGGCAAACCTGAGCCAGCCCTAACTATAAGCGCTATCAAAGAGGAAAGTCTTAAGTCTACTCTTAAATGTGGTCACTGTGTCTGCCCCCCGGACTGAAAGTGGAAGCTGGTTCCATAGAAGAGGAGCTTGATAACTGAAGGCTCTGGCTCCCATCCTACTTTTTAAGACTCTAGGAACCACAAGCAGCCCCGCATTTAGTGAGCGCAGCTCTCTAGTGGGGAAATATGGTACTATGAGTTCCTTATGTGTGTATTACACATGAAACAGAAACAGGAATGACAACATGATATGTGAAATTCAAATGAAGAACCAAACTATGCAAAAAGAGAGTTTTAAGATGTCATCCTATATGTAGTCATCCTGGTATTTATATACATTATACATGTCCTTACCATCAGAAATCTAATCTAAGAAAGTTCTGTTCACCCACGAATATTAACGAGCAATAGCAGAAGTCAAAACTAGGAAAACTAGTTTGTCTTGATAATGCTCAGCACATGATTACATCACCATAGGTAAGATTGGTAGTCTTTAATATAGCCTGCCAACAGTATATACTGGCAAGTGTAATGCTACAAATAAAGATGAGTAATGATGACAAATACATAGAGACAAGGATGACAATTGTTGTGATAGACCTTTGATTAGAGATCATTAGATCATAAAACAAGCCTGTATGAGTGAGTCTTTAGACAAGTTGTAAAGAAAGGGTCTTTTCCTAAATTTAGCTTCCATGCAGAGCCCCCTAACTCTAACCCTAACCCAGTTCTGAAAAGTGAAGCCAATTCAGAAGTACCTTAAACTTGCATTCTTCCTAATAGCCATCAGGAAGCGATTCCTCTGGTTGCAAAAAGAATTCGGATTGTATAGAAGTCTATGAGCAAATAACCCTACTTCCCACTTGATTTATTACCTCAGTAAACATTGTGAACATGAGTTTCAAGTCGTCTTCAATACAGCATGATGTTCATTTCGTAAATTATGGTCCAATTTAGAGTAAAGCAGACGAAACCCTGTTGAGCTTTATGGTAGAAAAAGAAGAAAAACTACTTTTTGTTTTAAGAAACAAAAACACAGGTGCTATTCATTGCGTGCCATACCACCTTTATACACATATAAAGTGTGACATTTAAATGTGACATTTAATTAAGAAAAGTGGCATTGGGCCCAGTGTCATACTGTGTGTGTGTGTGTGTGTGTGTGTGTGTGTGTGTGTGTGTGTGTGTGTGTGTGTGTGTGTGTGTGTGTGTGTGTGTGTGTGTGTGTGTGTGGGCGGATGGTGCACTGACACACAAGCAGAAGCTTTTGAATTTTCTGAGCATTCAGATTAGGCCAAATGTGCATATGGTGGCATGTCACTCTTCATCAGTAACATTTCGCTCAAACAAAAACAGTTTTATTCATTTCTTTGAGTCATCAACGTTAGCCCAGAGAGGCACTGCTTATTGCATCGGTCCGTAACAGAACAAGCAGTGACAGTTTGTGGCATTTGCCTGTGCAATAAAGTACCTTTTGATCCTCACATGTGCATCCTGTACATGTATGTTGGTATTTGTAATATGTGTTGATGATGAATGTATGTGCTCACAGCTACATCACATGCATGAACTTACGCACCACGGCCCAATACTCAGTTGACTGACAGCTTTTCTAAGTAGGTCATCTATGTAAATGCCAGCCTGTCGGTTTACATTAATGGATGCAAAGCAAAGTCAGCACCCTCTGACCAAAATCAGACGTGCTTTGCTTTGTGTAGCCATATTTACACAACTGTGGCTGCATAAATACGTATTGCACTGGTATAATCTCAGTATATTCTCAGAGTCTCAAGCTTGTTTAATTCCATTCATATGGTACTAAACATTGAAATGTGTATACAGTATGTGCTATACTGTCATTTCCCCATAGGCAATATGTTTTACATGTCTTTTTAGCAGCTGGTTCTCTCATTTTAAAGTGAATGCTAAAATTGCCACTGGTCTGTTGGATGTGTAAATTACGTGCTGTTAGCTAACATGTCAGGCTATATAGATGGAAGACGCGTTTACACTTTCTCCCACTGTACAATAGTGAAGTCAAAATATCCCGCATGCAGGAGCTGCCATCTTGAAATTGTTATGTTATTTGAAGGCAGAATCTGCGCAGTAGTCATTGATAGGGCTGGAGCCGCAGTAACGAGGCCTTCCTGAGCCAATCACGAGCCACAGCTTGTTAGTGTGAGCCGGCTAGCTGCTACGTTAGCACAACGGTAGCCGTTTGGCTCGAAAGACACAACAACCGTGGTATACCTACTACGTTCATGATCAAATTGACACATATTTTATTACACTTTGTAGTGACGGTTATGGAAAGTCACATCACCTCTCTTGTACAATTCTCCGGCTCTGCAAACTACTTTGCTCAGAACAGCTGTCAATCATGATGTCGCAGCCCCTTTTCAGAGCATCAAATAACTAATCAAAACCAAACATATCACAAAAATTAACACTTGAACATACATCAGCATGATAAGAACTACCTAAAATATGTTTTGGCATCACATGTTGTCCATCTTTATACTCAGTCTATGGTTTGCCTTAGCTACTTCATAAGTTGATAATATGTCAGTGTTGTTGTGTTGGTCCGTTATGGCAGGTTTCAGCAATATGATTTGTTATAATTGATGCATTCGGTTATGTCGGCGTACCTAATCAACTGGTATCTCAGTAAATCTTTTTATCTTGTGTCTCCTCATGGGTTTTAACACATTCTTCCTTCTCCTCCAGACTCTACGGGGCCAATGACCCACACCCATCCTCCTCCCATGGGTGGCATGGTCGGCCATCCGTCAGTCATCAGCACCTCCAGGCCCTTAGCGTCCCCCATGTCCACCTTGGGCTCTCCAATGAACGGCCTGGCCTCGCCCTACCCCGTTATAACATCTTCACTGGGCTCGCCCTCTATATCGTTGCCTTCCACGCCCAACATGAACTTCGGACCACTTGGCAGTCCACAGGTGAGAAAATGTGTGGGTGTTTTGATGGTCATCAGATACCTATGGACTTTGTCTTAAAAGGACTTCAATTTATACTTTTCACTTGAAGACAATATACTTTGTACATTATTAGAAGGTTTTTCTTCAAGTTATGTGGGCATTCCAGTTGTAATTAAATGTTTTAATTAATCTTTCCTTGGCAATGCCTGATCAAAGCTACCTCCTCACATTTGAAAAACATCAAGCCAAGGTGCTTTGAAACAGAGTGCATGTGTTTAGTCCTCAACACTAACCCTCTAGTCATTCCTCCCAAGCTCAACAGAGGTTCATATTCTTTCAAATTTCTTCTTTTGGAAAGTTTCATCTGCGTTAAACTATCATGTTCTGTGGTCGATCATGTGCCTATCATTTTTGGAATCTCCAACAGCGTACCGAGGTTGAAGGTTAGCCATATCCAATGTGTTTGGCTGGCCGGCATACCTTGGCTTTCCTCTCTCCCCTACCCCTCTACCGACCTTTAAACTACTCGGCCTAAAGGTCATCCCTGGGTTCTGTGTTACTGCTATCATGCGAGGGGACTTAAGATGCAGTCCGTCTATTAGCCCGTTAATGGATTACATAGAGAAAGGAGAAGGAGAAAAAGAGCAGCCTCCATTTTCTCTGGATTTCTTCAATCTTTCTCACCATTCCTCCTCTTTTCTTTTTTATTACCACACTTTCTTTTCCCTTGTCACCGTAGTCTATTTTTTTATTCTATTCCATCTCGATTATGGTACCTGAGTTGTTCATGATCCTACAAGAGATCCTTTCGCTGCGAGGTTGCATCTTTTCGAGAGGATAGACAATATAATGACACACGCATAAGACTACGAGAGCGAGGGCTAATGGAGGTGCTTTCTTAAACAGGTCTCTTGAATGAACTACAAACCCCACAAGGCTCAGTACTTTGATGCTCGTCCGCACATACAGAAACACAGATGTACACACACATGGAGTGCTTCAGAGGCTGGATGGAGGCCAGTGCTGCAGGCCACAGCAGACAATGATATACATTGGTTCAATCACAGTATGGATCTGTGCCTTCAGGGACAGCCAGGGCTGATACAATTGTTCGGCGTAGCCGTCTTTTCACCGCTCGCCAACCGCCAGTGACCAAGCCTCCATCAGGTCACTGCATCATGCAACATCACATAAGATTTTCATGGGTGAACTGAAGTCCATGAGCGGTGCTTGGCTGACAGAGGCATAAGCAAATTCAACATTATAGCTGTACAACCACAATGGTGATATTTATGTTTTCTACTATCATCTTGTTCTTATCACTTTAATCTGTATTTTCTGATCATATAAATGGCAGGTATATTTAGATACATAATTTACACGGTGAAGAATAACGTTTTTTTTTCGTGATATGACCATTTTATTGCTGCATTTCGTTGCAAACAAACCTGTAACAGCAGCAACAACAGCACACATTCCAAACTCAGATTCCATATTAAGTTATGTTATGTAGCATTATATTACGAATTGGAATATACGGCAATCAATCTGAGAGTGAAAGCTAGCACTCATGTGTTTTGAGTTTCTCATAGGAGGAGGAGGGGGGCTGCATTTTCATGATCAATTTCATTATTTGCTCAATTAATTGATTAATCATTTGGTCTATATTTATTGAAAAACAAAAAATCAATCAAACAATCTTAAATGAGGTGATTATAGATCGTAAGGTCCCCCTGCATAAATAGAGGATAAATACATTCTAAAACATAGCAAGATCGTGTGAGTCAGTTCTTTCTTACATGATGATACATCCTGTATTTTTCATCAAGTTTTATTTTTCACTTCTCTACCATGATAGCCAGCTAGACAGCTTTTTCAAGTCACTCGTGACGATATTCAAAATCATCCCGATCATGGAAATTCCCTACGATCAACTTTATTGTGACGACCCACGATTAAGTCCGTCAGCGTCCCATTCCTACATGTATGATGCAGTGTGGTCTACATACAATGTGTTGTATAAAGAATGTATGATGCATTAATAATCCAGATACAGTGCTTGTAGCACTTTTCTACGGACGCATGTTCTCTGTCTAAAGCGACATGTCTGAACAACTGTTTGAATGCACCACAAGACGTCTTTTTTCAAACCACACATTACCATACATGTTTGTGAAAATTCTGTTGAGTGGTGCGCTGAAGAGGAATAGCTGCTCACTATTGACTCGCATAGGCAAGTACGCAGGGGGCTCACTGCTCATTTCTGTGTGACTACCTGCCTTTGGGGCATCCGCAGCAGGAGAGGTTTGGTGGTGGTGGTGGTGGTGGTTTAGAGAACTAGTGAGCTCATGGAAAACTGAAAGACAGAAAAGAAAAATCTCTTGTATACTCTCCTCTGCTGTAAGGTCACAGTCGGCCATTAGGGGATATTCAGAAGAGAGTGCACATTGTAAATAAGTGATAGGAAGAGCCTGAGGTGACTGTGGGTAGGATGTCCTATATGCAACGCAGCATCAGATATATAGGACAGGAGGGCATGTGTAAGTCAGTCTTATTGTTACAACATGGAGTGCAGATGTTTGCAACTAAACAAACAAAAAATGCGCAGCACAAATATGCATCCCGCCCGGCGCTCGTCGGAAGGACTGGGTCAAAGGTCGCAAAGCTTATAAAATCGAAAGAAATGTGTAAAAGTCAAAGGGACTTGTTGCTCGGTCCCGAACACGTTTCACCCCTCATTTCTGAAACGTTTCGGGGGACTTCTTGAGATCACATATGAAATGTTTTGATGTCTTGTGATGCTTAAATTAGAGGTGTGAATTGTTGTGGATCCTTATAAGAAGCTCATGATAAAAGGAATCTAAAATTTTCACTGGTGTATCGATCAGAAGGCTCAACAACAGATTTCAAAATCAGAAGACCCTACGCACGAGTGCCCTCTGCTGTGTGTGTCGGAGAACTGCACTCCACGCACATGTGACTCCTCTCATCCGCCTCTCCCTGTCAAAAAACACTACAAAACCTGTATGACGAGCCTCAGACAGAAGCCTCAGCCCCACCCACTGACTGAGCATGTGATCGCACACTGCACTTTCACAGTAAAGTGTGTGGTTGAGGAGAGGAAAAAAAACAATATGGGTGAAGAAAATAAGAGGAAGGGGGAGAGTGTCATGAGACGGCCTCACACTTCCTCCACTGCTCTGTTTGGTTCAGTTCTGGCCACCTAAGCTTCAAAGCGTTGTCTCTGTTATCTACTCTGTCTTCCTGTCATCCTCAGATGAACTCTATGAACAGTGTTAGCAGCTCGGAGGATATCAAGCCTCCGCCGGGCCTACAGAACCTGGGAAACATCAACTACCAGTGTACGAGCCCCGGGGGAATGTCAAAGCACATCTGCTCCATATGCGGGGACCGCTCCTCAGGTAATATTAGAGGGTGATTTGGGGTGGGGGGGGCAGATGGGCAGACAAATGTACACTCCCACTCACCACAACCATCGCCACCCAGATAACTGAGGGAAAGATAACAAAGACAGATAGATTTCAAGGTTACTTGTCAGGCTTTTTGTCAGGTTTATTAGTGCAATGTTGACTTGCTCTTTGATCATTTCAAGTGTTATTGGCCTGAAACCAGAAAGCAGATGTGTTGAGTCAAAAGAGAGAATGCAGGAAAGCTGAGCGCAAATTCAGAAAAAGAAAAGTATGTTTGGAATTTTTTCCAAAAAACACAGGCCACTTCTAAAACAAGGCGGCCTGGACAGATTGGAAGATTTCAATCTGGCTCCAGACCCCATCACAGCACTGGTAACCTGGTCGACTCCTCAGTGGCTTCAGATCATATCTGGAAGACCGGGTCTATCTTGTTGCCATTGGTGATCATAATCTGAGCAGATAACGATGACATGTGGAGTCCCACCTGAACATGCTCCCTCTAGGTCAAATCATACATGACAATAAAGGGTATTACCACAGCTGCACTTTAACTGTATTTTAAAAATAAATAGATATATCTATATATCTATAAATTGTATCTCTGTTTAAAATTTTTTGTCTTGATTCTTGTTTTGTATTGCTTCGTTTGTGCTGTATATGAGCTATAAGTGTGCCGTTTACAAAAGCCTCCTCGCCTTGCAGTTTTGGTGTTGCTAAGATCTTCATTGTTTTGTTGTCAATGTATTTACACAGGGTTTGCCATTGTGGAGTGAAAGGGGGGGAAAAAAAATGCTTTCAATTGTGCCATAAAAAAATGTAGCCAAACAAAGGATTACAATCTTGTTCCCTAACATGTTATTGTTGCTGATGTGGTTGACTCTGTGTCTGCAGGAAAGCACTACGGCGTGTACAGCTGCGAGGGATGCAAAGGCTTCTTCAAGAGGACCGTCCGTAAAGACCTTTCCTACACGTGTCGAGACATGAAGGAGTGCCTGATTGACAAGCGCCAGCGAAACCGCTGCCAATACTGTCGCTACCAGAAGTGCCTGGCCATGGGCATGAAGAGAGAAGGTGTGTGTGCAGGTGTGATATGCTTTAAGGATCAGTCTGAGTATGAGCTGCTTGATCATTATTTCCATCATTACAAATGCATGTTACCGAACAGCAATTCCTGTAAGATTCCAGTCAGTATCCCAAAGACTCCAAAAATACGAGCCATGTCATGCTCCATGGAAATAAGTACCACACGGTGCATCTTTATATTCATCTTTGATGGTATGGTGCAGTCATTTTGGACCGCAAGCACGATGTAATTTCAGTGAGGTGCTGGAATATGCAGATACTAAAATGATCAACAATCAGTTAAACCACTTTGAAGCTGCTAAAGGGGTAATTTAAGGAAAACATTCAGTTTAGAGCTGAAACATGTAGTCGTCAATTGGCTATTTGATCAATAGAAAAATAATGAGCAGCTATTTTCATCAATTATTCGTTTATGTCACTTTTCAAGTAAAATGCCAAACATTCCCCAGTTGCAGCCTCTTTATTGTGAATCTTTGTTGGTTTTATTCGTCCTCTTTCATAATAAACTGAATAGTTTTAGGTTTTGGACTTTACCATCCTCTTGGGCTTAAGCAAACTGTCATGGGAATTTTCTTTCTTAAAGTCAAACTGTAGAGCAGAGAGTCTCTTTTAATACGGTCCAGTGCCGAGTTAACATTAGTGATATTATAGTTTTGCTTATATCTAGTCAGTGACGATAAGCATGGGGTGTTGGACCTGAAATATATGCGTGTTTGTGTGTGCGCGTGTACAGCGGTGCAGGAAGAGAGGCAGCGTGGGAGGGAGCGAGGGGAGAGCGAGGTGGAATCTACCAGCAGTTTCAACGAGGAAATGCCAGTGGACAAAATCCTGGACGCTGAGTTGGCTGTGGAGCCCAAAACAGAGGCGTACAGCGACGGCAGCCCCAGCAACTCGGTAAGAATCACAGACACCGAGCTTTTGGTTTGATCAAAGCCATGAATTATTAATCACTGCTTATATCATGAGGCTGAGCTGGTACTTAACAGATGGAGAAACCACTGCATGGTGAAAAAGAAAAAACTGCGGCTTTATTACATTGGCCTGATCAGCGGTGGTCAAAAAATACTAACCTAGTTGAGCAAAGAAGCGCTTTGCTATAGCGAAGCTGAATGAATATGATCAGTTCATGCCAAATTAAATTCAGTAAAACACAATTGAAACACTGAGGCAACAGATTCATGAATTGCTACAATCAAAAGTTATTTTATTATTAAGCTACTCAAAGATAGATAACACAGCAGACTGCTCACATTGAACTCTACAGTTGAATCAAGCTTCTGACATACTCTTGATCTGTTTTTGTTTTGTACCATGCAGTGTTTGACTTGAGAATCATGTAAAAGTCAGACGTCAGTAAATTATTACCAATTTATTGGGTAGACGTGTACAATCTCGTGCAATCCATCACAAAAGCTGCGCAATAAATCATACCACCTAAAGCTCATAATGTTGAACTTTGGTGTCAGAAAAGAAGCGATTCAACTCAGCGGCCATTTTTGAGGCTGTAGATTGCATTACATGTTCTCTTACCTTTGTGTATATAAACTTCAAGAATGTCTTAAAACTCTCTTGAGTGTAGAGAGGAAATTGGTGACCCAGAAATAGCCACAGCTGCACCTGCCAAACGCTGTCGGACACATTTAGATGTCACGAAAGGAACTCGCCAGCGCATTCACTGACTTTGATTTTTGCATTCTTCCAGACCAACGACCCCGTCACCAATATCTGCCAAGCAGCAGACAAGCAGCTCTTCACCTTGGTGGAGTGGGCGAAAAGGATCCCGCACTTCTCCGAGCTCCCCCTCGATGACCAGGTCATCCTACTACGAGCAGGTAGACACACACACACACACACACACTCCCATGCATGCACCAGAGATATATGCACAGACCCATATGTGCAGGGAGGAGATGAACAGTATTGAAAACAGATGTTTTCTCTTTAACAGTAAACCTCTCTACGACCCATTGTCCTCGTGGTGGTGTAGCATTTCTTTCAGGGTAGTTCTTCATCCCCAGACAGGCAGTCTATTTCAGTTTTTTACGTTTTGCTCACTACATTTTTGCCATCTAGTTTAATGGAGCAGTGAAACCAAATATATCTGGACTATTTGCCGAGTCCCAGCAGTGCGGTTTGCAGCCACACCAGCGCTGCCCTCTGCTGGTGACACACGGGCCTGAAGGAGAAAGTGAAGAAGCCACACAGCAGACCTAATAATAATCATAATAGGGGAAAACTGATACATCATGAAAATGATGTCATGTATTATTTTAAAAATACTTGATAAGGAGTTCAAGAGAGGAATAAAATGATGTTTATTTTTTTTTTTTGCATCCAGGCTGGAACGAGCTTCTCATCGCCTCATTCTCGCATCGCTCAGTCACGGTAAAAGATGGCATCCTGTTGGCGACGGGCCTCCACGTCCACAGAAACAGCGCCCACAGTGCAGGAGTGGGCTCCATCTTTGATAGGTAGGTAGCGTTAAGAAATAAGGCCAGAGTTACTATAATGTCTTATAAAACATTTGGTTTACAACCACCAGCCGCTACACAGCCTCCTCCTGTTGGTCACAGAGCAGTCTCCTTTTCGTTTTGTCACAAACGAGAAATGTTGTTTTTTATTATTTGCTTTCATATCGGGTAGTATTGGGATGTTGCGTGCAGTGAAATGCGAGTGGTTGGTATTAATCAATAACCCTATCAAACCACTGCAGACATGTTGCAGTCATTTTGTGGTCGGAGGTAGGCGTTGTCTTAGTTGCCTTCATCAGGGCTCAACAATAAGGACAACAATAAGGCAAGTAAAATGCCACGTCGGGGTATTGAGCTATTTGTCAAAAATAATTAAACACATAGTTTTTTCCAGAGCTGATGATGGAAGTAGCTAAAGAGTGAGTCTCTTGCTTCCTTTTACAATAATAATAATAAATAAACTAGAAAATTATGTATTTGCTGTTATTTAACAAATGATAATAAAATACTACATCTATAGGGGCAAGTGTAAATATATATAATATATATAAGTAGATTTCTGACCCACTATGCAAGTGAAAAAACATTATTGTTGAACTCTGCTTCATACATGTAATTATGTGGAGAAATTGGGGCATATTTTTGTTTTTTTGGCTCTGTTAACCTTCATTGTCAAAACTCTCTAACGTTATTCATTTGATCTCCTGCAGAGTCCTGACAGAGTTGGTATCCAAAATGAAAGACATGCAGATGGATAAGACAGAGCTTGGCTGCCTGCGAGCCATCGTCCTCTTCAACCCAGGTCAGCTTGGCCTCCTGGCACTTTAATACAATATGCCAGAAAGCAACACCACATTGGATGGGAAATTAATCTGCATTGTGATTGGCCCTCAGTGTCTACTAAATGAGATAGATTACGATGCTAAAGGTGTATTTGTATGTATTTGACATACAGTACTTAATACTGAACTTAATATCATCATGGCAGGCTGGAGGGACTTCTCTATGAACCCATATATTTTTACGAGTAAAGACACTGTGGCTTTGAGATATTGTGGGCTTAATGTTTTATTCTTGTAGCGTTTGGCCTGACTGTGAATATATATATATATATATATTTTTTTTTTCAGACGCAAAAGGTCTTTCAAACCCACCAGAGGTTGAGGGGCTGAGGGAAAAGGTTTACGCCTCATTGGAGTCGTACACAAAACAGAAATACCCCGACCAGCCTGGCAGGTAGGAGACACATTACATTACATTACATTACAGCCACAATCAATATCAAACACCAGTGTTTAATTGCTGCTTTGGCTCGTACGAAGCGATGAAGATTTCAGATTACTTTACATTACTGCTGAGCTCTTAAACACTTGAAACAACATTAGATTTAAAAGGATAGAGGCCGTTAGTGTTGCTGCTTACAATTGATTTTTTTTATTTGCTTTTGGGAGCGAGATAAGATCAACAGATGATGTGAAATAAAAAAAAGTCTACAATGTCAGTTTGCTTCAGCTGTGGAGAGTTACCCTTGTAATTGACAGCATGAAAAATCTGAGGAAATAAACTAAATATTACCGTGTTGGATTAATTCAGTTTCTTAAGAAGTTTTGTTGATCATGTAACAAAAAGAAAATACTGCATTAAAGGTAGAATTCTTGGATTCAAAGTTTCACGGAAAATATGAAAGCATTAGCAGAGTTAAATAATACTTAAACATCAGAAGTAAAAGTACTCATTGTTAAAATAAAAATGCATTCAGGATTTTTAAGTTGTATGTGGTAGTTCTAGGTCTAACTAAATACACTATTTGATCATAATAAATAATGAAGAGCAGTGCATCATGTTTTTGTATAAATCTTGATTGACAAAGTAATTAATAACTAGTTGTAAGATAAATGTAGTGGTGTGATATTTTCCAAATAAAATCTATTGCAATCCAAAAACTTTGTGAGTATGTAATCCGCAAAAATTTAAATATAAGACTAACAAAGTGTTTCGATAACAGAATCTTAGTATCTTATTAAATGGGACAGTAAACATAAAATCAGTTTTCTACATAATGGAAAATGATGATCGCTAAAGTCTGCTTCTTCTGCTCTCCATCTCTTCCCGCAGGTTCGCCAAGCTGCTGCTCCGCCTGCCCGCCCTGCGCTCCATCGGCCTCAAGTGTCTGGAGCATCTGTTCTTCTTCAAGCTCATCGGGGACACGCCCATCGACACCTTCCTGATGGAGATGCTGGAGGCTCCGCATCAGATCACATGACACCAGTCCCCCCCCCCCCTTCCCCCTGTAAATATTCCCACATTGTGAGCGATATGAAGACGGAATTTAAAAAGACTTGATTCAAATTGTAAAACAACGTATTTTGTACCAAGCAAAACATTGTAATTAAAAATTTTAAAAAAGGTATTTTGAGCTTGCGGGGAGGGTGGAGTCTTGAGACGGAGCATCGAGTACAATGTCAAAATGAATTCTAATAGAATTGTTAACAGATTTCTTTTGTAAATAGATAATTTCAGGTGTCCATTTTAAAAGCAACCCAATGCAATTTGAAAATAAATAATATTTTATTCAAAGAGGAATTGTATAAAAACTGAAACCATCCATGCATTTCTTAAAACACATTTGAGAATTCTTACAGAATAAAGTTATTTAAAAATGTGCCTAAAATGTGTTATTTGTCTTGTCTTTTTTATATATATATTTGTTGTAAAACTGCATCTCAGTTAGAGCTAGAGGGATCTGGGTTTTGTAAGCCTGTGCAAATATTGTTTGATATTTTATATCAGTATCAGAAAAATAGCTGCCTTTATTATCCAAATTCATCTTTACTTTTTATCCTTAATAATCTGAAATGGAATTTTTATAAAGACAACACAAGAGTATATATTTTAAGGGTTTAGGTCCTTAAGGCAGGATGCTATATATCTTAATCAGTGTCAGAAAATGTTTCAATACACAATTTAGATTTAATAAAAATAATAATCTGTTATGAACAAGTTATAAACAACTATCCCAATGGTATTATGTTAAACCCAAATATCCACCCAGTGTCTATCAGATGTAACTTAAATAATTACCTAAAATCATGAAAATGTCATGAAAACTTTAATGAATCAAAAGTATAGAGAATAATTAATAAATACACAATTTGTTGACAGAATATCACATTTCTCATCTGCTTAAATCTTTTTATTTTGTTTTATTCCACAGACAAAAGCAGGCCATTAATATTTTCTGTTGCGTGAAAAATCCAACATGGAATGAAACAACTGTTGTCCCTTGTGTACACATCCAGTAGTTGCCCACCAGGTGGCGTACACAGAATGTAAACGCCACAACCAGGTGCTGCTTCCTTCATGCAGCAGCCGGGTTGATATTCCTGTATCCTCCTCCTCCTGGTTCCAAGTCTGTAGGCCTCTGCATCAGGGCCTCTGCATCAGTAACACCTTACTCCTCACAGCAAAGACCTGTGAAGAAGTAAAGTCTGGTGGTGGTGGTGTAGTGACGTTGTATGGGAATGTAAATGTAAAAAGAACGACATCAAAAGATGAAAAACAACGTGATGAATCGGCTTATGTTCACTTATCACGTCGAAATCGGTGTTCGTCTCCCAAGACATTGCATTACTTTACAGAAATGCTCAAAATGAGTGGGAACTCATGTGTTTATAAATAGATCAGAAATTGCTTTAATAAAAATATGTTGAAGGCCTCAAAATGTATGATCAGTCCAGCTCTAGCACTGTTATTTTTTACTGCAGTTCTTTATATATTTTTACTGAAAACAAATCTGATCTCTTGAGAAAGCAAGTAAAGAAATATATAAATCTATCTATCAATCTATCTACATACATATACATATATGTATATATATTTACATATATATACATATATGTATACGTGTATATATATAAATCTATCTATCTATCAATCTATATATAAATATATATTTATGTATATAAATCTATCTATCTATCTATCTATCTATCTATCTATCTATCAATCTGTATGTCTGTCTGTCTGTCTAGCTATCTATCTATCTATTTGATCTATCTATCTATTATACAACAATAAACAATCTTGAAATGCAATGTGACCCTTAAAGTGACCCTTCAACCTGCACTTTACTTCCTGAGCACTATATACATTATTGCTTTATAATGAAAGAAAAAACCTTTCATGTGCGTCTCTGGTAACTTTGTACCATCCAATGTGGGGGGAGAGAGAGAGAGAGAGAGAGAGCGAGAGAGAGGGCGAGGGGGTGGGGGTGGAGGGGTGTGGGGTGAGAGAGGTAACCGGCACCTGCAGGACGTCTCTCTCTCTCTCGCTCTCTCTCTCTCTCTCTCTCGCTCTCTCTCTCTCTCTCTCTCTCTCTCTCTCTCTCTCTCTCTCGCTCTCTCTCTCTCTCTATCTCTGTCTCTCTCTCTTTCTCTCTCTCTCTCTGCGTCCTTCCCGTTCACTCCTAATAGGATAATTGATAGAAAGCCTAAATAGTCAATACCGGTGGACTCAGGAAGGTCGTCGGAAGCTCTGAGGAGAAACTTTGATGCGCTGCTCGCTCTCTGCAACGAGCAGCAAGTTGCAGCAGGACTTTGAGCGCCGGAGATGCTCTGAGATCTGAAGAGTTGAGAACCAAAATACTTTTCTGTCGTCTGGAAACTCGCACTTTGCAGGTATGGCCTTCTTAAACTTACACAACTGTATTTAAACTGTTATTTTGCAATATTAATTTCCCATCAATTATCTTTGGTCAATAAAAGGCCTATTTGACAATGTTTCTTCGTAATGGTGGGTCGACCGGTGTTGTGCTTATGTGGGTAAAACGTGATGGCATGATTTTATTAATAAAGCTTTACTAGTAGCTAATAGTTAGATTTAAAAAAAATCTATTTTTAGTATGAATTTAACTTGTGATATTTGTTTTTCAGCACTATTTTGGCACATTGTCATCAGACTAATGTAACATTTAGTCGAATTAAGTAACAGCCAAGAACAATTAAAACACACTTGACGTCTCAATATATAAAACCCAGTGTTTAATAAACAAGCTCCTTTTTTAACCAACTTTTCCCTCCCATTACATCGACGCAAAGTCTCAGTCTAACGACCTCTCTATCAAACGTTGTTCGGCCTTATTAGCAGCATTTCAGCTGCGTCCTGCTGATTGGAAAAGTGTCCTAATTAAAGGATTTCCCCATCATTGCAGATATGGATCAGGGGGCCGTGTGTGCCGGATGCCACCGGCAGATCACAGACAGATTCCTGCTCAGAGTCACTGACGGCCTCTGGCACGAGGAGTGTGTGCGGTGCGCGGCGTGCGGGGACGCGCTCAGGAACTCCTGCTTTCTGCGGGACCGCAAACTTTACTGCAAGCGGGACTATGCTGAGTGAGTGCTGATGTCCAACTCTTCGTTACTGATTGCTTTTCTCCTGTTGTTGCAGCCGAAAGATCATAAAACACGTACAATTTGACTTTTTTTTTAACTCTGGAGAGAAGCTCATTTTCACCTTAAACTCATCTGATTTGATATTGTAATACATTTACTTTTACCCACTGATTTCATGAAGTCATTTTATATATAAATATATAGATTCATTGCAGTTTTTATTTCAAATGTATTTAATGTGCTAAAATTATCATTTTATTCATGTTTACATTTTTTATTATGAATACTGTTTTTTCTATAGTCCTGTTATGATGCAGTTTTCACTTTGGCACATACTGTTGCAAATACCAAGAATAAGTCAATGTTATCACAAAAAACATCCAATGGTGTTCTACTAAGACATTCATTTTTTTGTTATAGGCTGTTTATCCAATTTTTTTAATTTAGTTTCATTTTATTTACTTTATTTTAGATTTTGGCCTGCGGCCCATAAATTACTTTGCGTTATTAAGCCTATTTTAACAACGGAACCCTTGTCCAGATCTGACCTTGACTAAAAACGTGTGTGCATGTGTGTGTGTGTGTATGTGTGTGTGATTGTGCGAATGAGAAAGAAAGGGACAGAGAGAGAGAGAGACACAGAGAGAGAGAGAGAGAGAGAAAGAAAGAGAAAGAAAGAGAAAGAGCAAGAGAGAGAGAGAGAGAGCGATATAAATAAGTAATCTATCTCTAAACTAACTGAAACACATTCTATTAGTTTTGCATGTTTTACATATGGGTACGTTTTATAGTTTCTGGCAAAAGGATTGTGTTATTAGTCAGTGTGCACGTGTAGTTGTGTACGTGCATATATAGTGCAAGCCAACTTGCAGGGAACTTGGCACAGTGCACTAAGAGAACAAGGTGACTGGAGGAGGAAGGGGTGGCGAGGGAGCTGGAATGTGAGAGCACTATTGCATAGTGTACATCTACACACACACACACACACACACACACACACACACACACTCCTGCACACACAAAATAACACGGTAACACCTTCAGACACAACACACACACAAACACCGCACACAACCAGGGGTAGAGCTCAACTGACACATTGTCAAAATGTGTTAAAATTTCGAGGCCCATTGGCGTGGCAACTGCAAGCTGGGGACAACATATGGTCTCGTCGATGAGGCGGCCACCCCCCCTCCCAAAAAAAAAAAAAAATTCCCACTACCATCACCCATTGCCGGGCTCCCTCCTACCAGCCCACTGCCTCATCCCCTCATTCTTTCTCCAAAACATGCTCTCACCTAAACTAGAGCCAAAAACTGCACACCCTAACAGGCAGCAGCTCACATTATTTCTGAACAATTTAGTGATGGTCGTTCTGCCAAGCAGGCAGGGAAACAAGAAGTGCTACACTTACCGGTCCAAAACGCTCCCCACCACCATGTTCCCAGTCAACTAAATCACTCTGCAGTGGTGCTGCAACTTTGTACGCAGAATATCTGTCAGCAGAACATTTAAAACCATTTTTTTTTTTGTATAATGACCAAGCACTAATTTCAACATTTTAATTTGTAATGGATAAATGGAAGTGGATTCTTGTAAAAGCACACAATTCAAAGTGCTTAGCGTGATCAATGACCATCATATCGGCCAAAGCAGAGGGAAAAAGAGCCGGACTGAGAGGTAATTAGCAGAGTAGAGCCATATGTCAGAAGGTCTGGTGCAGCCCGACAAGAGAGACGCTGAGGATGGTGTGAACTTATTTTGGGGGACAGTGCGCTCCATGAGCCCTGGCGTTATGTGCCGCGGCATCTGGAAAGCTCCGCTCACAGCAGCCCCTGTGTCGAGCGATGGGACAACGCCCAGCCGACCGTGAGATATCTGACCTGACCAATTAGCAGGAGGCCTGGTGCCAGAGCTCGGCCTCTGAGGTCCCACGTCTCCACCTCCCTCTCGTCCTGTCTGGGGTTAAGACACCTTATAACACATGAGCGCCACTGTTGTCCACGATGTGGGTTTTAAAAAGTGTGCCAGTGTTTCTCTCGTTCTGCTCCCTCCCTTCTTTTGGTGCAGGACTAGTGTGAAGCCAGCTCATAAGTGACGATTATTCCATACTGTGACAACATTTGTCTCCAACCACACGCTGTATCCTCTGCCTTGTTTCCCCTTTCAATGTGTACTAGATCAATGCCAGCCAGAAGGTTTGGCCTGGCCTGTTCACGGAAGCTAAAAGACACTAATGCCACAATTTAAACAAAGTTTTATACGTTGTTATTCCTCTTCAATCATCATGTCATTATGTGATTGTATTACTGACTCCAAGAGGCTTTACATACAACAAGTATTCAGAATTGTTAAAGTTTTTTTATATCTCAAGATTATTGTATAGATTTATGCCAGAACATGCCGATAGTTCATATCTGAGCAAACTTAAACTAAATCCTTCCCAGTATTCGGGAAAATACAGATTTGTTCAGGACTAATTAACAATAAACAAATGTACACCAACAAACATAACAAAAGCAAAATAATAATCCAAACCATAGGTTATAAAAGGTAAAAACTTCCATACAGTGGTGTACAAAAATATAACGATAGAAATCAAATTAAAATAAATAAATAAATAACCACCCGCCCCCCAAAAAATAGGCAACATTCTAAATGCTATTTCCAATAGGCTTAAACAGACATATTGTCATCCAGTATGGATAAAATAATTCAAACAAATTGTATCAATGCTATTTATGTTGAGTATTTCTTCTCTAAACTGGACTGATTTTCAGTTAATTTAGATGATGATTTCAGTTAATTTTCTTTTGGACATCTTTGGTGAATTAATACATTTGTCTTAATATTTCTGGGATGAATCCATTTCTAAAAACTGCATGAATAAATATAACAATGCTAACAATATGAATGATATGAATAATAATATTAATATTAAGAAAAATGTCTCTACTTCCTTGGCAGGGTTATAGTTATATATGATGCTAATTAGTTTTCCTAAAACAAAACAATCCATTGGAAGATTGTCAGAGATATTGATATTCCTAACATGCTTATATCGTCCATGTAATTCACCTAGTTTGTTTGCAGTCACACAGGACACAGAATGCATACATCAGACTGTTCTGTAATTTAATGAAGCACTATGCAAATTCCTGTCCGACAATGTGACGTTTAGCTTGCTCAGATTGTCAGTAGATTTAGTTTGGCTAAACGGTTCAGTGGGCAGGTGGACTGGACAGCAGATTGGTCGTCAGATCATCGGTGTGGCTGGTGGTGCACTTGACCCGCAGATCTGTATCTGATACATGCTCTGTGTTGGTGCGTGTGTGTGCGTGTGTGTTCAGCAGCAAAGGATCCTGGTTAACCTGATCCAGAAACAGGATCTGTTTCTCTGCATGTCCACCAGACCAGCAGTCTGTCTGCCAAAGGTCAGCACTGAAGTCAGGGCAAGAACAATGAGAGAGGAGGGCCTTGCTGGGGAGGAAATGTGTGTGTGTGTGTGTGTGTGTGTGTGTGTGTGTGTGTGTGTGTGTGTGTGTGTGTGTGTGTGTGTGTGTGTGTGTGTGTGTGTGTGTGTGCATTTCTGCCAAACACTCATTATACAGTGTATCTACCTTGAGAGTGGCTGACCCCGGCCGTGTCAGTGTGGAGGAGTGCGGGATTTTGCTGACTTATTTCTCTGTAATGATCTTGTCACTAATTGCCATGTCTAAATCCAGCGTGACTGAGTGTTCCCGCTCTCCTGGCAGGGCCTCTGGGCCAATCATGTCAACGGAAACTCTGAAATATTAAACACCTTGAGCTGCTCCATAAGCATTGGAGGTACTCTTACCTTTGCATTAACAACGCTTAAGAATCCTGGGTACGATGAGACGAACTGGACAGGGCGCATAATGGAAAAGCGATTCTCGAAAACAGGAATGATCTCAAAACATTAATGCCCGCAGTTTCTCCTTCACCGACGTGTATAGCATTAGCATCATGATGGGATGTTAAATCAAGCACTTTGCTGTGTCATAGAAACCCAGAAACATTCCGGGTATTTCTTCTGCCACACTTCCTTTGAAAATGTTTCGTTGATACATCTTGTGTTGCCACAGGAATGCACACACCGCAGACGGTATGTTTGCCATATTAAAGCACATACCATTGAGGCCGTGGTGGGCAGACGACTCGGATGGGTCAACCAGCCCGACTGACCCTCCTGAGCTGCTGGGAATGGGCTTTACCGTTTCCCTAGCGACCCCATAGCAACAGTAAGAGGTCCCAGCAATGTTTGTCTTTAGGATGTTGCAGCTCCAGACCTTTTGACAGGGATGTCTCAACCCGGCTGTTTGCTTAATGTTTAGTCTGAGGTTTTGTTTGTTTTGTAAATATTGTGCTAAATTTCCATTTAGCATGTATTGAAAAGGAAGTCAAAAAGCAATATTTGTTTCACTTGAAAGTTAATGTGAAATCTTGGACTCACTGAAATCCCCTATTGCTAATATTTCTGCTTATTTTCACTTTTATGTCAGGACCGCTCGAGGCCTAAAAGTGCCACACCACAAAAGGAAATCATTATATTTTTCCTTTTCTTTTGAGGTGTGTAATATATTTTTCTGCCTAGTACAATTGCTTTGAAAGTGCAAGTGACACAGCATAATTTCATTAAAAACCATACTCACATCTGTCTGAGATAAAACACTATTAATTAAATCAATTAAATACAAATATATTATATAATAAATATATTTAATAAAAGAAAAGTGAATCATAAAGTGTTTCTAATGAAACAGATATGATGGCTGTGGTTCTTCACAGGAGGCCAATATAAAATAAATATTAAAAGGACAATATTATTCATTTATTTGGGGATTTTCTTTTGAGTAAAACGTTATGTTTTTTTATTTCACCCTCTATACCTGTAATGCTCCTATTTTTTTTTTCTACAAAGTAGCAAAAGAAAAGAAAAAATCTCAGCTTGAATCAGTCACATATGTATGCTCTCGTTTTGGGCTGCATGAAGTATTTTCATGTGAAAACAAAAACATGGAGAAAAAAAGCTGTCACTTTCTCATGCATCTGAGCTGACTGGTCTGGTGACCCAGTCAGGTCTGCAGACAAACGGCAGCTCCAGAATGATGACGCATCATCCTGCGTGACAGACCCAAAATGCCGCGGTGCCAGCCAGCGGACAATGGTCCTGCTGCTTGGGGGCTGGCTCTGTCTTTGTCCCGCTCTGGTAAAGCAGACTTAGGGATAATTCCGCGGATAATTCATGGGACCGGCGGCTCAGCCTCTCCCACCGGGAGACCTGATTCCCCCCCTCTGCCTGGAGCCATGGCCTGCCGAGAGCTTTTCTCCTGCCTCCCCAGGAGCACAGCCTCGGACAAGGCAGCCGGAGCCACGGCAACAGTCTCTGAGGCTAAGCCCACCAGTCCTGGTTGCCAGGCGCTAAGATGCACACCCGCCACGCTGAGGGTATGTGTCTGAGTGGTCGGGGCAGGAGGAGGAGGAGGAGAGGGGAGAAGTCAGGTTGGCAGTTGTTTTGAGTGACAGCTCGACTCAGCAACATTCCCAGAGTCAACCAAGCATTTTCTCTTTTCTCATGGAGTCCCTTCTTTCTGAGGTGTGAGGGGTCCTCAAGTGTCTCAGCTTATACTCAAGCTCTCGGCAGCCAAACAAAAGCATTACGCTCCGTTATTTACTGAGCTCTCACAGTTTCTCTCTATTTCTTCCCTCGCTACACCCCCCACCCGTCCCTTTCTCCAGTCTGTTTGCAGTGTGTTGCGGGGGCTGTACGGAGGCCATCTCTCCCGCAGAACTGGTGATGCGTGCAGGGGCCGCTGTGTTCCACCTGCGCTGCTTCACCTGCCGCGTTTGTTCCTGCCGCCTGCAGACTGGAGACCGCTGTGTCCTCAGGGAGGGACAGCTACTGTGTGCCAGAGACGACTATCACCGGTGTGTGGCCAGCCCGACCTCCTCCGACACAGGTACAGGTTTGATTTGTGTGTGTATGTGTTTGTACATGTACACCAATCACACAGTACAGCAATACTGGGTTAGAAAAGGCAAGACCACGGGTTGTTTTGATCCAGTGTTATGTTGGATTTTTTAAAATATGGTATGGTTGCGAACTGTTGTGATTTATTCTTGTCACTTTTTGTTACTGATTGTTAGTCATTTGTGTATCCTTTGCAGTTTAGACTGTGATAAGCACGTCATTTTGTAGAACTAACAATACATGTGTGAGCAAACTTGAGCTTATTGTCTAGGTCATCCATTCATCCATTATCTTTAACCGCTTATCCTTCGTAGGGTCGCGGGGGGGCTGGAGCCGATCCCAGCTGACATTGGGCGATTGTCGATAGGGCGATTGTCTAGTTCAAAATTACCTTATTTTATTTTGGGTAAATAACTCAACAGTAATATGAGAAAATAGCACTAACACTCGGTCAAAACAACCCCCTGGTTTGAGGTAGAGTTTCCTGCAACTTAGCTATTAAAAAGACAAGATGATTAGGTGTCAAATATTGATCAAATTATGTTTTTATAGAAACGTTTATGATTAAAACTACCACTGGCTACAACTTTTCCATCTATTCATTGAGAAATTCAAGTGGTCCAGGATCACTCCAGGTTACTAAAAAGCATTCTGGAAAATGCAGGCAACCACAAACTGAAGCAGAGATCAGGCAAGTTGAGGCAAAGTGGTTAGACTAAAACTTGTAATCAGAAAATAGCAGAATGCAAATAATGCATTGAATGTCTTAGATTGATAGCATAGGTTTTCTCTTTGTTTTATCTGCCTCTTAACATGTGTCTTCCATATGTGAACGCTTGGTTGTGAATAAACATGTGCTTTTCAATCATGTCTGCCCCCTAGGTAGAAGTGAGGATGAAGAAGAGGAGGAGGAGGAGGAGGAATCTGGAAGGGTTACAGGCAGACGAGTTAGATCAGAAGACCTGGAGAGCAAACGTCCCAAAAGGCCGCGCACTATCCTGACAACTCAACAAAGACGGACCTTTAAAGCCTCCTTTGAGGTCTCATCCAAGCCTTGCCGAAAGGTAGAGTGTTTATTCTCTGTTCACCAGTAGTCTGGAGGTACTGTAGCTCCTGCCCTGCTCCTTAGCTTCTGTTCCAGATAGAACAAAGGCTTTGTTGCACATGTGTTTTTGCATAGAGGCGGTCTCAAAAAAGACCAACTTGTCATTTATCTAAAAATTCTTCTCTTTTTTTTCATTTTAATGAGGATTTAACAGACTATGGTAGAAATGAGCATGCAACAGAATCACAAGTCGTTTTTTAGTTTTCATTTAACAAAATAATATTTTTTTTCATCTTTTTTTTATAGTGAGGACATCTTACATTTTATGTAATGTGGACAGAAAACCATTAAATCATGTGTTGCTCTCATGCTGTTCAGAAAAGAACAAATAAATAACTTTTCAATTCAGAAAAACATATAGAAGTTAGCTCAGAAGTGTTCAGCTATCGACTGTATATAGTGGTGTACTGATTTTGGGCAGATCGGTAGATCTGTTATAGCCATAGCTAAATTACAAAGCAGACTTAAAAAAATCCAAAAGCGCAGATATTAAGAAAGTAGTAATTATTTAATACTTTATCCTTTCCTCCTTGTTTGAGGTGGATTGGTGAAATAATAGAGTTTTTTTTTTTCAACCTTCAAGTGACCTCTTCTCTGTTTCTATTTTCCAAATTTGACCCTCCCTTTCTAACTTTCTCCTCATCCCCCCCCCCTGAATTTTAATCCAAGGTAAGGGAGACCTTGGCAGCAGAGACTGGTCTGAGCGTCCGGGTTGTGCAGGTCTGGTTCCAGAACCAAAGAGCCAAAGTAATACAAAGTGCACGCACACGCACACACACACACACACACACACACACACACACACACACACACACACACACACACACAGTCATATGCGCTACTAATAAAAGGATCTTTCTGCACCGTGTTTGTATGCCAGAGTGGAAATCAGCCTGGTTATCTCTTCATACAGGAAACTGATGACATCTCACTGCGAGATCACTGCAGATTAATCCCCATATTTCCTCACAAAGTGGGCTCATGTGTGGTTTCCCTCCTCCACTGAAAGATGTCCTTTACCTCACTGTTAATACTTTGCAATTGAGTGAACACAGTCGTACGCCTGGGTGGCAGAGGGACTGTGGAGTGATACAAATGTTGTACACCAGGCCTGTATGTGAGATTTATGCCTGCTGCGGGTGCATGTTTTTTTAGATGAAGAAGCTGGCCAGGAGACAGCAGCAGCAGCAGGAGCAGCAGCAAACTCAGGAGCAGCGAGAGCATCCATCACATCACACAGGTATATGGATAATGTTTTAATAACAGCTTTACTCCCATGCAATATGATATACTAAAGATAAAAGTAAGATATATGTCTCCTTTCAATAAAAAACTAATATACAAATAAAAAAAATACTTCTATATTTTACAACAAAAACAATATTACGAAGTCAGATAAAGCTGAATACCAGGTTTCTGGCAGAGTTTTAAAAATCACCAACGTCAGTTATAATGGAGCTCTAAAGATGCTAAATGGCTCTAGCAACATGAAGGTAGCCCAAAAGCATCACTGTAACAGACAGCAGTAAACACAACTCATGTGTGTCTCCCGTGTGTCTCCTGTGTCCCACAGCGCCCTCCTGTGGTGGTTTGACATCTGAGCTAGAGCACCTGGGTTCCTCCTATGGTCACGTTCAGCAGCAGCAGCAGCAGCAGATGGGACTCACCACGCTGGAGCCGCAGGACTATGACATGGACCCCTTCAGACAGGGCCTGACCCCTCCTCAGATGCCTGGGGATCACATGCACCCCTACGGTAAAAACCTCAGAGCTGTCAAACCATGATGGAAAATTACAGTATATGTTTAAAGTAATGCTCGACAAAGGTTTCGTGATTGGTAGTGGGATTGGTAGAATGAACAAAAGAAGAAAACAAATATATTACATATGATTTGTTGGCATTATGAGTTTTTTTTATTTAAAATGCACAATAGTTTGTTATATTCTTTGGACCTCGGTTTCCTGCTCTGTGTCCTTGTGCTGTAGAAAAACTCTCATTTCCTTTTTAGCATGGGTTCTATCAAAAGGTTTAAATGAAGAAAAAAAAAACATTACTGTCTATTGGTGACTATTTACATGCGATTCAATTTGTGGGAAGCTCCACTTCGCATTAAACGCTCGTGCAACTTTCTGTCAAGCTGTCCAACATAATGTCACATACTGTGGATGGACAAAATAGTGGAAAATAACAGTTAAATTGTTAAATAATGTAATACAACAAAACAACCAACACTCACCTGAATGAAAACCTCTCCAGCATAAAAACATTAACATTATATATTCTTTAAGGGATTTTGTATTGGATTTCATTATACTCTCAGTTGCTCCTGTTATTTTATCCAACCCTTGTACAGTGCAAAAATAATTTTAAAGGGCCAGTGTGTTTCATTTCTATTGGCAGAAATGGAAAATATTATTCATAACTATTGGTATTATTCATAACTATTGTTTGATAGTTTTCATTAGTGTATAATCACCTGAAACTAAGAATCGTTGTGTTTTCATTAGCTTAAAAAGAGTCCTCGATATCTTTAAAATGGAGCGGATCCTCTTTATCCGCCTTGTTGCACTGCTATATTTCTACGGTAGCCCAAAATAGACAAACCAAATGCTGGCTCTAGAGAGGGCCTTTTGTGTTTTTACAGTACTTGAAGGCCACTGTAGTTCTCAGAAACATTGCAGTAACGTGAGCCGCAGAATGTAAAACCGTGCTACTGCCAGCCGCTGTCTGACTTCTGTTGCTCCTCAAGCAGTTTTATCCTAGTAAGGACGGCCTCTGAGTCGCGTTAAACAGTTTTGCACTTGGCTGCTAACGTTACCACAGTCTTGGAAAGGGAGGAGTGAGTGGAGAAGTATTCAGTTGGTTGCAATCTGCAACCATACTCCTGGATGCCTTCAAATCCTGCACACTGTCCCTTTAAAGTCCCTTACAACTCCTCCAAAATATAAGAAAATCAAAGATGGTCAAAATTGATAAAGCAGAGGCTGAAGCAGAAGACAGACATTAAACAACTGTTTTTTTTACAGGCTGAATAGAACTCCTAATGCTGAATACACAAAACGTCATGTGTTTAATAGTTGAAGTGCTGCTTTAAAAAAGTGATCAATGATGTTGTGTCTTTCTTAGGTTTTAAGGGTCTGTATGGCGACATGGACAGAGACCCTCTGTGTCATGTGGCTGACAGCGACTGCCTGTCCCTGGGTGACTCCTCTCTGCTCACCCCTATTGACCGCCTCTACTCCATGCAGGACTCTTACTTCACCTCCTGAGGTTGAAGATCGGACTCAGTGAGAAGCGGCATGTCTCCCTCACTCTGCATCGATCTCCGGTCGCATCATTTATCTGTCTGTACCGTGCACGAGGTAGTTGAAGAAGTGGTTGCAAAATCACCGCCAGGGGGACGTGGGTACACGGTGATGCCATGCAATATACCATGTGCACGTGCATATAAACATGATTACACTACTGCCTCTTATGCTTTACAATCCCACTGTACGACACAGGCTCCTGTGTATGCACGATACTGTCGGACCTCTCTCACTATGTTTGAATGTTAGATTATGATATTATAACTCCATCTACTAATGTAAATAACTGTTTGGGTGTGTATTTGTATTTATTCTCACATTGTGTGTATGCTGTTCATCTTGAATGAATCAACAAGGATCAATAAATAATGGTTATGAAACAGTGAATATTTAGTATAACATGTGTGTAGCATAGTGAGCATGAAGCTCAGGCTGATTTATTATGAGGATGGGGTATTCATGCTGAGGGTGAGAGCCGGGTCAGTCCGTCCTCGGTGCTTATCAGTCCAATCTAGGTGACAGGTCAGCGAGACATCTTCCCTTGGCTGTCGGGTGGATCATCAGATTGTGAAATGCTGGGCTATGACAGCTGTATGGGTCAGTGGCGGGTAAGCATCACATCCACGCCGCCATCATCAACGCTCACATTGTGCTCCTCTCGGTCAAAGGCCCTCGCTGCATTTTTCTGCCTTTTCCTTCCTCCAGTCATAGAGGACGGGAGAGGGGTGGGGGGACCACCCAGGCACTGTGCCCAGCTGGAATGCACCAATCCTGGGGAGGAAGGCTGAGAAAACCCAGGGTGGGGGCTCCAGACAACGGAGGGGCTGAAAGCTGTTTCAGGGGAGAATGCCCAGGGTGACACAGAGATATGAAGCCCCACTGTATGGAGTGCCTCCTTGCCCCAGCCGTGAACCCTCTCCTGGACTCATCTCATATTTCCCACTATGAAATCAGACCTTGCAGAGCAGAGAGCGCAAGTCAATGGTCAGGAACAATCTAACTGTCTGTCACCGTGGTATGCTCCTGCCAACCAGAGCTAAAGAAGTGTGCAGCAGAGTATACTAAGTGTGTGTTTCTTTGAGTCTGCCTTTGTATCTGTGTCTGTATCTGCTCTAAGTGTCTGGCATGTGCGTGTGTCCATGTGCTCATGTGTTAGGTGGAACAACACTCTTTGTTGTTGGGACTAAAGTATCATAATGTGGTTCCTTGTATCTTTAGAGGAAGATGAAGGGAGAGAAGCCAGACTTATATATCAGGGAAGGAAGCCAAGGTGGTCACCTGCAGGGCTTTTTCCCTTCTTGTGCGCGAGTCTGTGCACAGTTGGCACGCATATATGGTTGCCAGCAGCAGTGGGTGGGATGAGAAAAATAATCAAACCGTGATCATACGGTCACAGCAGGTAGCAATAACCTCATTATTATTCTGATGGTAGCCAAACAGTTTCCTGTCGACAGTGTGGTTATTTATTGCACCCTTCATGCCAACCACAGGCCACAAACCCTCTGTCTTTTAACCGCTATAATTGGCTTCACGCTGTTGCAGCGCCAAAACAGATGCACACGCTTTGCTGAAGATACTCCATTGGCCACTGCCAGCACAAGTCTAGTGGTATAGTATTGGCACAAATACACAGGGAAGATTCTATACATTAGATACAGCCACACAATAGAAATGCCATACTTAAAGACAATGGATTTACACCTAAATTGGTAAGTATAAAACGTATATCAGCCCTAATGTGAACCATGTTTTCATCACCATGTGAGTCACAGTTCAGGCAATTAAATTCAAAATACTGGAGTTAATGTGGGAGCAGTGCCCAGTGTGACACATTGCACTGAGACTGATAATAGATCACCTCATTACCACTCAGTGACAGGAGCTTTCTGGTCACTAAATGTGCTAAACTGACACTTTGTGGCAGTTTGGTAATCTCAGAGGTTTTCTGCGACTTCCCCAATTGACCCCACAGTATTGGTTCTTATTGAGGAGGTCAAATGTGGACACTCTGAGCTGCAAGGGAGGGCACCAGCAACACAGGGTCACCGCAATACTGTTCCAAATGACACTGGACACGGACAACAAAGAATGCCAACCCTGATCACATGCCTAATGTACGGCTAATAAAATAAAATAAAATAGGTCTGATTCAGTTTACTGATAGTTTATTGAAAATCAAGCAATATACAAGCAAACTTTATGTCTTTAAAAATTTAAATGGGAAGATTTTCATGCAAAAATGTGCATAATTACCTACATTTTAAGTATTTTCTGATTGGAAATTGAAATCACAGTTAAGGTGAAGCTCTAATCCTACTGTAATTTTTTGGTACCAGTATCATACAATAACTACCAGGATTCATATAGTAATAACAATCATTAGGCTGCAGTATTTGAAATGATTTGCTGGAAAAAAATCAACTCTCAAAATCAAATGCTGGATTCTCTCTGTCTCCCCATGCAGGTGCATCTGTGATGTTTGTTTTTCCTGCAAAGATCGGAAGCAAGGATCAGGGATACGCTGTGAGTGCTACAGCATGATGTGTGTATGTATGAAACTGCGCAGCAGCACTACGGTAGTTCTCACCTCTTTTCTTAGATCGCATTATAATCAACAAAGCCAGTCCTATCAGGACAAGTGGCACGATGACGGAGGCTGCTACTACACCCGTAGACAGCAGCATGGCAGTCCCCACTGGCATGCCTTCTAAAAGAACACGTAAAGATCACAGTCAATACAAGGTTTTTCCAACTGTTTTTGTGATATCTTCACTGCATGTTCCTCGATCCACAGATTATTATTATTATCACAATTCCACCACTTTGGTCCCGACTGCAATATTTAAACAAGTACTAGATGGATTACCATGAAAGTTTGCACAGACATTCATGGTTACCAGAGGATGGATTCTAAGGATCTTGGGGACTTCCCCTCTAGCGCCACCAGCAGGTCAAAGTTTTCAATATTTCATCATCTACCTGATGATCCTTATGACTTCGGTGACCCCCTGGACTTCTCCTCTAGCGCCACCATGAGGTTGATATTTTGCTTTTTTTAGTAAAATGTCTTAACAACTGTGTCACATTCATTCATGCCCGCCTCAGTCAAATGTCCAATGCTTTGGTTTATAATTAAATTCATGCAAAACTAATGAAATTCCCATCAGCCTCAGCTGTTTAGATATAAAAACATTGCTTAATATCAGCATGTTAGCATTGTCATGTGCTCATGTGATCATGCCGAGAAAAATCAAGGTACCTGTGCAGTTAGGCAGGCTGTCATTCCAAAACCCAGAGGAGGAGCAAAGCAGCACCTCTGTGCCATTCAGGGAGAATCCCTCTCCACAGGTGAAAAGACACTGGGAGCTGAAGCTGAAGTTCCCCAGAGGATGGGAGCAGTTCATAGACAGGGATAAAGACAAGGCCCGAATGGCTTCACACTGTACAGCTGACATGTGGAAAGGACAGAAATGGTAATGACTGACATTGGATCAGCCGTTTGAATACCAGCATGACAAAAGCAAAGTTTAAGGTGTTGAGAGCACTCACGTTGGCATGTGGGTAGATCTTGACTCCAGTAACCTGAGTTGTTGCATGTCATAGTTGGTCTTCCGCTCCGCCAGAAGCCCTCATTACATTCAAAGTCACAATGGGAGTCATAGCTGAAAGGGGAGTATGGATGACTGCAATTCATCCTCCCATGTTGTGGAGCTTTGGCCAGTAGAGGGCATGGCTGTGCTGTAGATAACAAAACATAGGACCATCAGCTTCAGACCAAATAATCCTCATCTTCTGGGTATTCCCTTCAAGACCTAATTATTGATTCAAGACGAGACAAGTTAATGACACAGCTGGTGTGTTGTGGTATAAATTAATGTATGGACAGATGTAAACCCACAATCCAAATCACAAGTGTACAGTAATGTGCACACAGCAGGAGGGAATATATGCCAAGTGCATCTCCGATATTATATTATGATTTATTACCCAGACAGTGGGGTCTTTCTCCACTCCACATGCCCAAGGAGGTGCACTCTGTGTCAGCTGTGCCATTCAGGACAAAGCCTTCCTCACAGGTTGATTTGCACTGAGAACCAAAACTGAACTCTTCATAGAGATGAAAGCATCCTAAGAAGCCATGAGAGGGAGAGCTCACAGCGGGACATCTTTTAGCTGCATGGGGAACAAGGAGAAGGAGAACCAAATATATTTTAGAGCTTCACATGGTAAAGACATGCAGTCAAGCCATCTAAACCATTAAATAAGTAGCTAGTTGTGAAAAACAGATCATTCTGTTGTTATATTTTTACCTAAGCAATGAGGGACGTGTGCGCTCCATGTGCCCAGAGAGGTACACTCTGTGTCAGCTGTCCCATTGTGGGTAAAACCCTCCTCACAAGCTGACGTGCAGCGTGAACCAAAACTGAACTTTCCATGAGGATGAGAGCAGACTAAGGAGCCATGAGAGGGAGAGCTCACAGTGGGACATCTCTTAGCTGGAAAGGGGACCAGAGAAAAGGTGAGACAAAAACGTTTCTGGTGTAAAATGATACCAGAAATGAAGATCATGATACTGATGTTCTATTTAATTGTTTAAATTTTTGTACCCAAGCAATGTGATAAGTCTGCGCTCCACATGCCAAGGGAGGTGCACTCAGTGCTGGCTGTCCCATTCGGTAGAAAGCCCTCGTCACAGGTTGTCGTGCACACAGAACCAAAGCTCAAGGAACCATTTGGGTCAGAACAGTTTAGGGAGCCATGAGGAGGATTTATTGGGTTACACCTCTTAGCTTGAAGAAATCCAGAGACAGGGGAGAGATTAATACACACACAGAAAGTAAAAAATAAATAAAATGAATACACGGA
Organism: Ophiodon elongatus; assembly: GCA_016806645.1. NCBI lineage: Eukaryota > Metazoa > Chordata > Actinopteri > Perciformes > Hexagrammidae > Ophiodon > Ophiodon elongatus. The sequence continues at coordinate 2,561,663 of JACSYO010002145.1, forward strand.
TTACTTAAAGGAGCAACGGATAACAGACTTAATCATCTGTGGTCATACCCTGGCAAACAGGAAGTGCATGACTCCAGTTGCCCTGTGAAGAACATTTCGTCACGTTTGTGCCAATCAGATCAAATCCTTGTTCACATTGCAAAGTGCATATTGAACCATAGCTGTACTCTCCTAAAGGGTCCTGGCATTGCATGGACGCATGGGGTGGAGCCTTTAAACTGCTGCACTGCACCACTGGAGAAGAAGAAGAAACACTAACACTCATCGGAGCAGTTGTCTGTTTTCAGGAAGCTTGTGTTGCTTTCAGGGAACCCTGACATAATTCCTGTGACCCACCTGCGCATGTAGGTGTCGGGTTGCTCCATTGTCCCGAGGACAGACAGGTGAATGTGTCCTCTCTAGTCAGGTAGTAGCCTTCCTGGCAGGTGAAGTTACACTGCGAGCCAAAGGAGAAAGGCTCCAGAGCGCCCACACATGTCACGTTGCCCGTGACAGGAAAGAAAATGGGGGAGCACTTTTTCACTGTGGTGGGATATAGATATAAATCACACTTAGTCCACTCAATTGAAGTCAATGTTCCGATGAAATACGTCTGTTAGAGCAACTGTGTATTATGACTCCACTTATATAAACATACCGTGAGCATGAGGTGGGGGATTTGAATAACCATGCTGACATCATTTACAGCCAAGGGAAACTGTATCTGCCTACCCACATTAAATTACAATGTTTGTTTCCCCAAATCCAGACAAATGAGTGTGAAGTAAAGTGTTGATAGGTGTGACCTTAAACTGTTGTGCAAGTCTGGACAGGATGTGACTACGCATTGAGGCCAGCTCAAGTAGTATCAGAAAAAAACAGTCAATTTATTAACAATCAAGTTTAACAAAAAAGGAAATGAAAAGTGTTAGTTGTAGAGAAATTCACAAAAAAATATTCAGATAGAAAATAGCTATTAGTAACATTAAATTACTACTAGTACTGAATTACTGAGTCTAAAAGTCCAAATTTCCCTATGGGGACAATAAAGTATATTGCATCCTATTGTATCATAAAACATGATTGGGTTTAATTTTACATTCAAAGATAATGACAATCACTTTACCTGTACATGCGTGGACACTGGCTGTCCACTGGCCGATGTGGTCACAACGTATCTGGTTCGGCCCGCTGTGCTCGTAGCCTTCATCACACCTGACCTCACAGGTGGAGTTGTAGCTGTAATTTGCGATGGGGTGGCTGCAGTTCATACTACCTGCACTGATGTTGTTGTGGTTCAGAACTGGACACCGTTCAACTAAGATAGGCAGTGAGAAACATTTCCCTTGTAACTTTGACAGGTGAAATAACAATGGTTTTCGCATTGTTGAGATCCAGTTGACATACCTTGACACAGAGGGACAGGGTGGTTCCAACTTCCGCTTTCTTGGCATTGCAGTTGTGACACACCGACCAACTGAAAGCCAAGTTCACAGCGGAAATGACAGGAAGTGTTGAAATGATTGGACCCATGGGGCTGGAAACAGTAGTGAGAACCTCGTTCTGGATCCAGCAAGGGTGTGCATGTGATTGCTGAAGAACAAAAAATGGAAACATAAAGATAGATATATTATTTTATTTAACTTATTTAAAGAGGTTATGGTTGGCTTAAGGGGAGACCACCCAGGTGAATAGGGCAAACACATATTAGTTCATTCTTAATATATCACCATGAAACTTCCCCAGTTGATAACTTACATTAGGACAATTAGTCTTGTGTTACAGGTTTTTTGTAAATGTAAATGAGGCATTATCTTGTAAAAATTTTGCCAATCTGCAATCATTTCCAGAACAGAAATCTGAACATTGGATGGAGCTTTGCAAAAATGTTGCCATAGTTTTAGGAATAAAATGTTAAATAAATCAGGCTGTGAATAATATGTGAACAAAACCCTCAATAAAAACCTACAGAATATGAATGGGAATGAAACTGGAAAGTTTAGTGAATGTAAGTGCTACGATTTCCAGCTCAGAGTCTGAGCAACAAAACTCACTTTGAGGAAACAGTATTGTATCGTATTGTAAACTTTCATATATTTAGCAAGACACTACAGGAGAATAAGGTAAACATTGTTAAATAGATATCACCATAAAACCTCTCCAGTTGACAATTCTTTTTTTAATTATTATGATGCATTATCTAATGCTAACTTTTGGTGAATTTAGGAGAAATATACAGACGCTAACAGACAAAGTGTAGTAAAATGAACACCTTAATGTGTATTTTGGATGTTTTCTTTCCACTAATATGAAAAAAGACACATTCTGGTAGTAAAATAGCCAAAAATCTCAAAATTGACTGACGCCTGAGAAAACAATGTTTTTGTCTGTAGTGTCTCCCCTTAAATACATTATGACAAAAAGTGTGCTCACCCTCTTCGCACCGTGACCCCAGGAAACCAGGATGGCACAGGCAGGTATAGTTTCCTATGGTCTCCACACAGTCTGCATTGGCACTGCAGGAGTCCTTTGTACATGAGGCTAACATACATACAAACAGAAGGTGATCTCATATGCTATAATAAGCCTACAGGAGTCAGTAAATGTGTCCATCAAGTATAATAAGGGGTGTTTTACCACTGTAGCAGATGGCTCCCTTCTTCTTTTGACAGTTCTCATTGTTCCATTTGGCTGAGTCTTTGTCCCTCTTAATGTAAATCTCCACACAGTCCTGATATGCTATGTTATCTGGCTCGTTTGATGCCCAATTCTGAGCATCTTTGGGCACCTTCTCATGGGTTTCATCCCAGACCCACTCTCCATCCTTTTTGCCTATGCCTATCCAGTAATATCCTCGGTTAAACGGCAGCAGATTGTTGATGAAGTCATTCTCCGCCTGGTTCCGGATGTGCACCATGTCTGTGAAGTACTGACGGCACCACCTGCGGGCTTCAGGCCATCTACGGTTTGGAGTGGTGCTGTAGTTGTAGGTCCATGCCTGTGCTCCTCCTCCGCTGCTCAGGTCTAAGATTAGGTTTACATACGATAAGACAAAATTGAACCGGTGAAGCTAGTGAAAGAGGACTCTGAAAGAGTTTGATTCCTGTAAGATTATGCAGACCTACCTTGAACAAATACAATGAATGTAACTATCAGCAACATGTGATGCAGACTTTGTCTAGTATCAACTGGTTCTTTAAACATCTGGAATAAAAAGAGATTTTTTTTTTTATAACCGCATTAAAGTGTGAAACTTAAGTCACTCAATCTTGTCGTTGCATGTACTCACTTTGCTGACAGTCAATGGCAAAGTGGTTTTAATTGTCCTGCAGGGTAATAGTCAATGACCAATTTTGTAATATCACTTTTTACTGTAACTTCCTTTCAGGAAGGACACCACCCATAAGTTTGGAAACACAAACACACACACCCAGACACATATGCACCACACATTTCTTTTTAATTAATTTTATTTAATTAGACTTATTGTTAACAAAGATACCACAGGAATTCACCTCTAATGTTACACATACTTTATATCCATGCAGTATATCCAAATAAAGTGTTAACATACAGTTTATTAGACAAAAACACTTAGCTAACTGACTATTCTAGCATACAGCCTGTGCAGCCTGTGGCTGTTTAGGTTTATTTAATAACCATGTACTAAAATGAATACGAGTAACTGCATTTGGGCCATTATAGATATATTTTGATAAGACATAAATGAGGTCCCAGTTGTCCGTCATCCCTGTGCCTCAATGGATGGACTTGTCTCTTCTTCAGGCTGCCTGTGAGAGACGAGCAGATTGACATTAAAGGGACACTTACTGAATGATTTACTGAACTAAATCACAGTTCACATTAATAATTATTAACAGAAGCAGTAAACTGTAGCATTTGAGTGTATCAACTTTTCAAATATTGAATGTGTGGAAATGGGTGGAGCGGCTTTGGACAAGTACATTTCAACACTGACCTCACTTGTGCAACTTTCTTTCCTGTGAGAAATTAACAGACAAACAGATCACTATTGAGGTCTGTTGCAACAACATGCATCTTTATTTCTATGTAGTGTGATTGAGAGACACTCACTTTGTCTGTGCTTCATCCAGCAAAAACAGATGCAGCACAAGGCTGAGAAGGCTGCACACCCAACTACAGCCATCAGAGCCTGTTTATAGCCTGAGAAAATAAGTAAGTATTTTCCCTTAGTCATAGAAAACTTGACAATGTGAGATTGATAATAATAATAACTCATCACAAGCAGAATCACTTCTGCAAAAACAATTACAATTACTTGAACAAGAAGGTCTTGGGCCGCTCCAGACCCCGGTGACACCACAGGTAACATCCTGCGAGCCTGTTATCAGGAAGCCTGGGTAGCATTTAAATCGACAGGTTGAGTTGAATGTCAGCTTTTCCCCGGAGCAGTTAAGGTATCCATTATCAGGCTGAGACAGAGGGGGGCATACCACAGCTGGGGGCACAAACAGGTTAAAGTTTACCAGGGATGCAGTTATGTAACTGTTTACGCTAGCCCTTTACTGTCATAACAATACATAGCACATACATGCTGATGCAAGTGTTTTGATCAGTACTTTGAATGTGAGCCTCAGACTGGCCTGGGGAAACAGAGGATGCAGATTCTAGGCTTATGATGACATATTTGTTCCAAAAAGACATTTAACTTTCTAAAGAAGCTGGGTCAGCGAACTATATAGTAGGTATTTTGAGAACGGAGATAGTGAAGTCCATAACATCAGAATGTGACTTATTACTGGGATAAAAATATACAACAACTAAAATTGCTGACAGTGGTAGTTTTCAGGTATGCTTAATAATTAAAAGGCTTTTAAGCGTACAAGAGCACCTCAGACTAACATTCTAAGGTTGAATTGGTGCCTGATTATGATGACACAACTAACTGACAGCATTAATTAACTCTTGTTGATATCAAACCTGCATTAACAGATGTTTGACCACTTACAGGCAGTGGATCAAGCTGTGATCCCGAAACTGACATTATTGTCAACATTTAGGTTTAGCGACTGTAACTAGACATTGGTTGTGCCTATGGAGTGCCCCAGGGATGACATACTTTTGTGGGCGAACCTGGAAGTTATCGCTCTAATTTCCTCAACAAAAAACTATGATTTTTCCATTGAATTTTGGATTATTGGAGAAAATAAGCTCTGTGGCAAACAAACATTTATGATACCTACACGTTTTATTCAGCAAGATGATCTTCACAAATGAACACCACCTTTTATGATTTTTGAAGCGTGAATGCAATCGTCAGATATAAAAAGCTGATATTAGGCTATAAATTAACTATGTGATATGACTTCATATCACCACCATGAAGCTTAATGTGGACTCGTGTTCGACGTAATGTCTTAAGCTTGTGTCAACCAAATACCTTATTTCAGGCATCTTAAAACCCATTAAAAAAAAAACAATGACTTTGAGACAAACTGGAAAAAATGCAAACTCATTTCTGGGTTTTGGGACTCAATCCATCAGCGCTCTATTACAGTTACATGTTATGTGCAGTTAGCACGCACTGCTGAACATTTCTTAAGTCTTAAATTCACCACCTTTATGCAGTTTACAGCATATGGACATGAACAACTACAGCGACCAAAAACTGTTTCAGTGTAAAAATGGACATGTGAGATATATTTTAAGATTAACTTGTAAAAATGTGAAAATTTTCTTTAATTACACATTAATTACTGTAATAATTGGTGACATTGTTCCAGAGAGCTAACGCCTCACCTGTTTGGCACTTGTTTCCCTTGAAGCCAGGTTCACAGAGGCAGGTTATGTTATTTATGGTCTCCTGGCATCTTCCTCTGTCACATGATGTTGCCTTACATTGGGCTGTTAAGAAAAAAGTGCAATGCTAAAACAACCTCTTTTGAAACTCTAACAACCAACAAAATCAATCAGCTTTACATACCTTCATAACAAACAGGGAATTTTTTATTGGCGCACTTCTCATCATTCCACTTCCCTCTGTTTTCGTTTTCTTTCACGTAGATCTCCACGCAAAACTCTGTGCTGTGGTTGTTGTTGGGCTCGTTTGGTGCCCATGACTGTTCACCAATCCACGTGCTGTTATTCCCAATCCAGGTCCAAGTCTCATTCTTGTGTTTTTTAGTGATTCCAATCCAATAATATGGACTCCTCAATCTGTTTGGTAGGAAGGAGACCAGATAGTCGTTCTCTGCCTGGTTTTGGATGACCACCATGTCTGTGTAAGTCTCCCGGCACCACTTTCGGGCATCGGTCCAGGTCATAGTTGTCGTTGAGTAATGATACATCCAGCCCATGGTAGTCTTGGCCAAGATACCTAATGTGCATTTTGAAAAAAAGTTAAGAACAACTCTAGAGTGATAATTCACCATTCAATTCAATTTTGCCTTAATGCTAAAACTAATACTCACCAAGTAGGAGGATTAACATCCACTTCATTTTCATTGAGTGACTTAAAAACACCTGTTGTCTGACCAAAGAAAAACGATTTAGAAAATAAATATTGATGAATATCATCACAAAAATAATGGAATAAGTATACTTACCCAGAGTTGGTATTTTGGAATATAAACAATGTTTTTTCTAAATGATATGAATACGCTTGCTACTTAAGTTAAATGCTTTTCTAATCGCATCAAATATAAAACTTCATACCAAAGAGTTTAAGTGAGTGAATGTTAGTCTGGTGCATGCAGAGATCAATGTCAGGCTTTTATATTTCTCTTAGGTTATCCAGGCCAACATTATCATATAATACCAGGATGTTTACTGTATAGAATGAATGGATGTGACAAATGAATGACTGACATAATGACCTCTTATACCTGAACAGACCTTTTGGGAAATGCCCTTTGTTTCCTGTAAACGTGGGGCAAATCAGGGGCAGATTTCTTTCAATAAAAGAGAACACAAACAATGCAAAAAAAAAATCAAATTAAAGTAAAGCACAGTGAGGGTCACCATTAAATATTGGAGGCAACACATGTAAATAATTCCTTGTAAAAAGGAATTTGAAAGGGGATAATTTGCAATTAATTGCATGTTCTTGGTTGTTTTGTTTGTGAGGTGATTTAGGTGATGTATATTCCTTTATTACATAGTTGCATAGTGTACATACTAGCACCATGGAATAAAGCCTTTCCCTTGTAAGTAGAATAAGCTTAGCTGACAGTTTTTAGTGATACCGCATTATTGCATCCTGACATGTTGGGAATTGAAGTTTTTAACAGCAACAAATTACAGAGTGCCCATGCTGTCTTCAGCCTTTAATTGAAGGTATCAGATCTATTTCTGGTTCCTCTGAAGTGCTGACAAAATACTCTGAATCTGGTGAAACAAACAATGATGTTGATCTGTACAACAGATTACCCCAGCAATATAGCTCTTCCTGCAGCCTCTCACTGTTATTCGTCTCTGTTCCGACCATTATGATGGAGGGGACAGAAACAGACAAGAGGTCTGTATTGTATTTGGAAAAAGGTTCTTCCTGGACCTCTGAAAAAACACATGAGGTCATGCAGGTCCTGTCAGGATAAATGTTCCTACTCAAAGTGTGGGAATATATATAATATGTTGGTATTGCATGTGGAGTTGATGGGTGACCCTTTCTACAGTACCGGTGTATTAGCGGAGTGACATGACTGACTATATATTTATATTTTCTTAACTGACAGTATAGATATTCGTCATGATACTGGAAGATGAAGAGACCATAGGCAAATGAAAGTTTGACATTTTATTATGAATAAAAATCAGCAATGCTTTAAGAATACAGAAATATGAATGAGCATTTCAAATGCAATACCCATCGGTTAAATAAATAAATACGGAAATACAAAAGTTCACTGTTTTTCACGACATGGCATTCGTGGCGTTATATAATATTTACGATAACATAAATAGAGTCACCTTTCCAGTATACTCATAAAGCTCTAGAACAATGTGTTCAATATATAACTCCCCTTGGGAGGAAATACAGTACATGTCTGTACAAAATCACAGAGCAAATCATGAAATTCAACAAAACATAATACAACAATCAAATGTAATGGTCTGAAGAACCCTCTCCTCTCACCATAAGATAGCTCTCACATATTTTTTTTTTTTTTATAGTTTTCCTGTTAACAAGTTTAATACTAATGTAATGTATTCATATTGTTCACATCACTATGACTGGTGACAGTTATTGTTAGAGATATATTCAGTTGTCCTTGGTTGTCTCTGAAGAATATGACTGTGTTCTATATGAGGCTGTCAATGCTGTTTCTGTAGACTTGTGGAGGGGCCTCGATGTCAGAGTTGCTGTAAGAAAAGACATAAGAAAAAGATCAGCACTGTGATTCAACAAATGTGTTTCTTTAAAAAAGAAAGAAAGTATTATTTAAGCGAGCTGAATGCTTATCTAACCTGTTAAGCTCAAACTTGTTTGCCCTCTGTTTCAGTTGTTTCCGGATCCACATAGCCAGAGACAGACCAGACAACAGAGCGCCCCCTGTTGCCACACCAGAAGCAATGGCGGTGACCGGAGATGTGGGAGCTGTCAAAACATGATCAAATGTGAATGATTTGACCTTTTTTGTTTTTATCTATATACATGTATTTTACTCAGGTGTTGTATCAAAATATCTTTTAACGTTTTTTCCTTTTTTGCTTTACCTTGGCAGGTGGGTTTCTCTCCAGTAGTCCAATTGCCATGATGATCACAGGTCAGCAGCTTATGTCCATCTAATAAGTAATCTTGATTGCATGTGAAGGAGCAATGTGAGCTGAACACTGGCTCACTGTTTGAGCAGTTGATGTGACCGTTTTCAGGAGCCTCGAGTAATGGGCATCTCAGTGCTGTGGGAGAAGACAGCAAGGATTTAGATGTTAACCATCACGTGTTAATGTAGGAGATCCCGTTTTAGTGAAGCAACCCTCGCCCATGCATGCAAATAAAATAGGTATTACTAATAAAGCAGGTAAAGTGGGGGCATGTGTGTACCTGTGCAGTTTGGTGGTGCGGAGGTCCACTGGCCTGGATTTGCACACTCCATGCTGAGTGCACCCTGCAGCTCATGGCCTTCATCACAGCTGAAGATGCAGACCATACCAAGAGGATGGGGGGTCACAGTAGAAGCAGGTGAAGACAGAGAAGGGCTGCAACTGAGCTGGGCATTCGTTGGGATCTCAGGAGCAGGACATCCTATTGCTAAAAAGAAAAAATATATAAAGATGATGAGATGTCATGACGTAGCACAGAATCAGCGTACAAAGACTGAATGCAGTGAGCAAATAGTGTTGTAAACACAGATTTATGTGAACATATGCTGCCGTACCTTTGCATGTAGGTATGACATCACTCCACTGTCCGTCTCCAGAACACTGACTACTGAGCACTCCCTGCAGTTCAAAGCCTGCTTCACAGCTGAAGCTGCAGGTGGAGTTTGGCCTCAGTTTAGTCAAAGGTTGGCTGCACTGGGTGATGAGGTGAGCTCCTACTTCTGGATTCTGGCAAGTGATGGCTAATACATAAAAGAAACAATTGTAAGTTTGCCACAAAGGTACAAAACAAGAGAGCTCTTCTTAATCGTATAGTGGGTGGTTGGATTCAACTTTAAGCGTGCCCTCACCTTCACAGCGAGGCTTCCTGTCACTCCACACAGCTGCTGACGTGCATGTCACCTTGCTCGGTCCCACCAGGTGGTAGCTGGGGGCACAGCTGAAGCTGCAGGTGTTTCCGTAGCTAAACATCACATCTGCATCGTCCCCACAGCTGACAAAGCCATTGTCCAGCTGCTGGAGAGAGGGGCACTGCACAGCTGCAAAATAGAAAGGGGGAGCAGAACAGGTCAGCGGTATTCTTAAAAAATAAATAAAAAAAGACCATGATAACTGACTTAGATACAAAATAGTGTCGATATAATGGATACAATAAAATCCTACGAGATAAAAGCATTAAGAATTGGCAGTGTACCGAGACAAAGCGGCTGTGAAGCATTCCAAATTCCTGAAGCTTCACATTGCAGGGTGTTAGTCGGGGAACCAGCGAGTACGTAGCCTTCATCACAGGTAAACACACGGGTGGACTGGTAGCTGGAGGGGCCCAGAGGATCAGAGCGCTTCATGGATCCTCTTGCTGGACTTGTGAGCTCCTGACACTGGACCACTGTGGACGACAGGACCATCAAAAACACATCACAGCGGGCTCCATCATTGCAGTAGTACAATTCTGTTGCTCTGAATATGATGACTTGAAATCACTATTGGTCAATATCACATCAATTTTATTAAATTTTTTGCAGCTTTGCAATACACCTCAACTCACATTCACATGTCGGAGGCTGCTCGGACCACTGTTTGGAGGCAGTGCACATCAGGGGTCTTGACATATTCAGCTGGTATCCTTCCTCGCATGAATACTGGCACAAGGAGTTGTAAGAGAAGTTTCCATACTTATGAATGCAATTTACACTTCCTTTATGTGGAACGGTCACCTCCTCTATGTTACACTGGACAACTGTCAACAAAGAAAACAAGACACAATTAGATGTCAGGTCCTGGCTGAAAGTGACTTAAAGTAATGCAAACTTTAAAACAAATACAACATAATTGTATTTTCTTACCTTGCTCACACTTCTCTCCGTAAAAGCCCTCAAAGCAAGCACACTTATGGCTGTTGATGGTTTCTACACAGTCTCCATAGCGGCACGAGTCATTCTTACAGGCAGCTGGAGAAAGAAGTAGTACATTCATATTATTTGCATACTTGCATAACCCCATCAAAAAATAATTAGAAAGAGTCAAATAAACAGATTCCCCATTAACAAACAAAAATAAGGCGGCTAAAATGAGCAGCTCTTGAATCCCTGACTTTTGCTCACCTGTGTAGCAAAGAGCGGTCTTCTTCTTTTCGCACCTCTCATCATTCCATTTTCCTTCCTGAAATTCCCTTTTAATGTACATCTCCACACAATCCTCATTCGCCACCGTACTCCGTTCACTTCTGGCATTGTTTGGCTCGCCCTTTGCCCAGTTGGTTGCTTCTGTTGTCAGAGACTTGTTGGTTCCTACCCAGATCCAGACACCACTGTTGTTCTTTCGAATGCCAATCCAGTAGTAATCGCCTTTCTTGGGCAGCCAGCTTTTGAGATGCTCGATCTCCTCCTGGTTCTGGATGGCCACCATGTCTGTGTAGTTCTTCTGGCACAAGGCTCGGGCTTGGTCCCAATTCATGGTGTCGTCAGAGTAGTAGTAGGACCAGCACTCTACACTAGTCCATGTGCACAGCACTGAGGATGGAGGACAGAGATACAATTTAGATGCTAAAGTAATAATGACGATTTAAAAAAAAAAAGTTAAATAGAAGAAAGGACAAGTTGAAAGCGGGATGCTAAAGATTCTGTTCACGTTAGAGTTACATACTTGAGCAAAGAATGATCAAGCTGATCCCTGAGGTCTTAGGTCTGCGTGTCTGAAGTAATCCAAAGCAGAACTCCTGTAAGAATAAGTCAAAAAGATCAGTGAAGAAAATTTGAAATCATAAATGTATCACTGACCACAAACAGCAATAAAGGAATTTGCACGAAACAGAACTGTATTCAAATTGATTTGCACACTTACCATTTTAAGTGGTATTTGTGATAACCTACAGAAGACTCTTAGTATTTCTTTAGTCTCTTCACGTCTGAGGAGGAGATGATTCTGACTTTTATGTGCATAGGTGCCTGCTTTTATACTTTTCGTCGCTCTGGTCCACTTCATCAAAAGTGGGCTATTCAGGGGAAATTCCCACCTCCCACCACTACAGCCCCATCCTACCAGGGTCCTTGGAAACTTCCTCTCTCTCTCTCTATTCACTCTGACGCAAGAAAATCCTTTGTTTTAATATTTTAATTTGTATTATCAGTATATCAATGGAAAGTATTTCCTCAAGTACTGCATTTAAGTACAAAGTACTTACAATTAATGATTACGTACAATTCTCAATGCAGGACTTTAACTTGTAATGTATTAATGAGTACTTTACACAGCTGAAATAGTGCTTTTACTTACTGTAAATAAAGGATCTAAATACGTACCTAAAATTGTGCTGTACTGATAATGTACTACTGTGCCAAAAAACTTGGCAAATTAGCGCACACGTAGCAAAGACAAAATAAATAGCAAGAAGAAAGCTATACGTTTCCTGGGGAAAGCACAACAGCACTCAGCACACATACTGAAAGTGAGAGGGAAATTGTTTTGGAAGCTGTGAAATCCTGTGAGCTGATAAGACGGAGTGTCTGAGAGAGATTTAGAGTGCCAAGGATAAAACCTCCCTGTTTCTTATATGAGTTTGAACCTTTTAACTATTGGCCACCGAGTGAAAGTAAAGAAAAGTGTAAGTTTCATGAGTGTGCATGTTGATTCATTCCGGGTGATGCCTATTACTAGCAGCACAAAGTGTGCCAGACGACGATCCATAGACTGGAACTGGCTTTTCACAAGTCAAAGAATGTCGAAGGATGTGCTCATCTAAAAAAGGAAAGGGGAAAAACAATGTAATGGCAGCAACACTTTACTGCTATATGTGTTATGAGTGTCCAGAGACGGGAAGCGTGATGTGCAGGAGCTGAGGCGTCTGCTGGCTGCCTGTGTTTCCAGAAAGTGACAGTTCATATCCTTCCTCTCTGATCCGAATCCCTGGACAGTAGTGTGATGGGAAAATATCATTAACATAGAAATCGTCCACAACACTAGCCACTGTTGCTTGACACCTTTTAACCTCAACCCTTTCCCCTGAAAAATGATATAAACTCCCTAATTAACTTATACTGAACAAGACCCAAGGGAGAAACTCAGTTTCAGCTTTGATTAGAACATCCTAAACAGATGCTTGTATAGATCATGGTGAGCTGATTAGGGGTCTTGCTACAAATGTATTCTTTGAAATAATCATGCATTACAGAAGTGGGCTATAGGGCAAATCCCTTTATGTGAGTATTACCACATTACTATTACTGTTATAGACTAGTGGAATGATAAAAACCTACTACTACTGAATTTGCTAGTCACCATGAATAATAGGATAACAATATCTATGTATCCCCACTGTCTAATTTGGTGTGATAAATCCAGAAAAGAGAGGTTGTGTGTGAAGGCCGCATGATGGATTACTGGTGTAAGAGACCATCTGGCAACCAGAGGTTCAAGTACCTGTGGCAGAAACATCCATCCTGCTGTCGGCTGAAGTGATCTTGAACCAAAAACCACATCCCTACCAGCTTTGACTCTGACCTCTGACCTTCCTGATAGACACCAGCGGAAAATCTTCTCTGGCTACAGGAAATAACAAATCGAACATAGGCATGTCAACATGAGGCATGCTGTTAATCTCTTCCCTTTCCTATGAACTCGGTTGGTAAATGGAAGTCCCAGTTGCATACCAATCTGTAGTATAGTGACGACATGATTTCTGGGTTTCGAGGGCTGTAAAATTGTAACAGTTCCATTTTGTTGCCACATGGAGTCGCCAGTGTGCATTACCCTTAACAGTAATGGCGACAGGTTGCAAATTGGTCTGTCCCTTTAAGACAGGAAATAGACGTCCCAAATAAAGGCATTAGTGAGACCGCACCGTGTTGTCTGTCGTCTGTAGACCTCTGACCGAGCTGAGACTCTCCGGTGCTTTTTGACTAAAGCCACAGTCACTATGGCAGACGCTCTGGCGACAATCCCCGTTGTTGAGATTGATCCAGAGGGAACCTTTAAGTACATTCTGCTGAGCGTGAAAGTGAAAGATGGCGATGTGCACAAAGACATAGTCCGGGGCACCAAAAGTGCAGAGTATCACAGTAAGTTGAGAACTGTAGTTTGCTGCAGAGGAGCGTCACGTGGGTCAGTTTTTGCTCGAGACAACATGCGAACCAAGACCTGAAATGTTGCTGCAGATTAAAAAAATGGGCTGCGACCTGAACCGTGTTCCTTTTGGTAGACGTGCATGACAACTGCACAGACCAGGCAGATGCTATGCTTTCAACCTTATGTGCTGCAAATATTGGCGGCAGCAGCTTTGAAAGATAAGATGGGAGATCAATGACAGTAAAACTGCTTTAAAGTGTTACTTATTCGACTGTCCTATCCTGTAACTTAACCAGTTTTTATGTTTTGATTAATGGAATTATTTGAATTATTTACAGATCACATATTTGAGAAGGTCAATCCAGCTATGGAGGCCTTGGGGATGGAGTGTAAATGCCTCGGAGGAGGGAAGATAGAGCACAACGCCCAAGAGAAAAAACTGAGGGTGTTTGGAGAATCAACTGTAAGTTCCTTTGATTTGGAAATGCATTAAAAGTTGAATTAAATATTATTAATACAGTAAACTTGTAATCTGATCATGTAAATGTTTTCTAATTCATTTTCAGGCGTTTGGTAAAGCAGACCATTCTGTGTCCGTAGAGAAGTTGAAGAGTGCCTTCAGCGACTATGAGATCACCTGGTCTGATGACAAAAAATGAACCTACATCTCATTTGAAATATCTGCCTTTATGTATTAGTTCCAAAACATCCCTTATGTGCAACCATTATTCAATTGAAGTATGTCATTATGCATTATCTGTTTGCTTCTGATTCTGTGGAAGCACCAAAAAAAGGATTTTGTATAAACTCCGCAAACATCATTTCCCTATAAATAGAACAATTCTTCTTTACTTTTGCTTGGTGTCTGATTGGATTTATCAGAATTGAAGGCGCAGTGCTAAGCGTAAAGTCCATACAGGAAGGTGTGAGTCAGTTGGAATCACAAGCATATCCTGCTCAAGGGAACGTTTATTGTTTAAAAAAGGCAGAAACAGATAAGAGGGGCTTTCACTTGCTCTTGTGGTTACATGATTTCATGTGTTTGCTAAATAATGATACAGTTCAAACTATATTCCACAGTGCTTTACAGTCATTTAAGATCTAACAATCTGAAACAAGAATAACAAAAACATGTTCACAAAAAGATAAACTGTCTGAGCTGATTCATATCAATTTAAAAACAAAAAAGTTCCTATTTTCTCTGACCTCCCAGCTCACGTTGAGCAGCTTAATTCCATCCAGTTATATTTATTCTGCTTTTTTGGGAGGCATTAGTCACAACTACCTGTGTGGGAAAAAATATATAATGTTCTCTTTCTGGGGTCTGCACAGAAAAACAAGACTAACACTAACACCGTGTCTCATACCACCAATTCTAGGCAGGTTTTTAGTAAATTGTGTGATACACACTATAAAAATGACAAAATAAAGTATAGTCAAAGCAGACATGCACACTAGATCGCTGCATTTTTTTATGTGCCGTTCATGCACTCACACAATGCAATGTACAGAAGAAATTGAGGTGCTACTACTCACTTTTGGAAATAATCTAAATTAATTGTGGGTGGTGGTAGGGAAAACGGCTCGAAAAACATCTCTTTTTTTTTAAATAAGTATGTAGTCCTAGTAAAAAAGTGTTTTATGTATGTTTGTGAATTTTAATTTGCATTGACATTCCTAATTCACAGTTTGATTGTCAACCAATGTCACACATATTGTATATTTTCCTGTTTGTGTTAATTTGTTAATTAGGTTGATATTCGTAGACCAACTGCTAAAACAGTATGTTATGACAGTTTGTAGTATGGATTTGTGACACAGCTTAAGAGTCGACAGCCACAGCAAGTAGAATGATTACCACATTCACCATTTGAGTTCAGCAAGTCAGCATGCTAACATTTACTAATTAGCATTAAACACAAAGTACAGCTGAGGCCAATGTGATGACATTAGTTTTACAGGTATTTTGATCAGAAACTAATGTATGTACAAATTGAAATTTTGACCTGATGATGGCGCTAGAGAAAAGGTTCAGAGATTACGAAATTCCTGAATCAAATTTAGAGATATTTTACAGGATACGTGAAAACCTTGACCTGCTGTTGGCATCAGAAGGAAAAGTCGGGATCACCAAAGGATAATCCTCTGCGAATCATGAATGTCAAACAAAATATATCATCTAATAGTTATTAAAGTATTTCAGTCTGTGATGGGCCGATTGAGCATTTGTTTGTGAAATGCAAATTTAATGCAAAAGAAAAGAAAGAAATCACATTGGCTATTCCTAAAATGTTTGACACTTTAGTAACTGTGACCTTTCCTAAGGATGAAAGGTAGAAAGCCAAAGTTCTGATCTGTGTTGACAGCAAGTGATGATACCTAGGCTGTTCAGGTGGCTATAAATAGGAGACTGATTTGCTGTTGTTTCAAATATGTTACAAGTATTGGCCACAAAATATTACTTTTATTCCTACGAAATTCAACTATTCTTATTACAGCAATCCACATCCTTTTCCTGTGGGTTTTCCCCACATGACTGGGTCTTCAAAGGCACCAGGTATCTGGTGAGTTATAAAGAAAACCCTAAGAGGAAGACTGGCGCGTAACTCTGCTGACTATATTATGAGCTTCTGTCGACACACTGAAGAGAGCGCCATTAATCTTGACCCTCATCAGCAGACTTAACATCGACACCAATACTGACTGCACTTTGACTGAACTCAAAAAAAAGGGGTTTTCCGTTTTCCATCTCAAAGCGGGGAAGTTTTCTACAATCTACAAACAGGGAGGTCAGCACTCCAGGGAGAAGTCTTATTCTGTGTTAGACTCAAACCTCTTCTTGGAAACTGTTGGGATTAATGAGAAAACATTAGACTTGTCTATAAGCCAACAGTAATCAGTCTGTTTAGCCATGTAATAGTTCAAAGGGCAAATTCTGTAATCTAGTTGGAGGCCTTCGTCTTAATCTTTACAATCTCACAGAATACAACCCACAAAATAACTTTTTCTTTAATTTGTCCCAAGTTATCCTGTTTATAGTATGTTGAGTATTGCTTTTGAAGTAGTTATATAATGTATACACTGTATACAATGTAAAATGGAAATGCTGAGACACACGCTAGATGCTGCATTTGAAAGTGAAAATGCAGTGAAAATAATTCGGAAACAAGCTTTCCATTATCGTACAATATCCAAATTACTGTATTCTACAGGAATATTACTAATGAGTGAGTCATGAACTAAATCAGGTTGATTAAGCGGAGGAAAAAATACCATCTATTTTGTTGATTCCTCCCAAGTGTAAGTAGACTAGCAGTATTGCAATTAACTGTATTTGAAAGAGATAAGAATCAATGTGTAGTCATGTTTCCTAAACAATACATTAGTCCCTTCCTGCAGCGGCAGGCGCTAACACCTCTGTCGGGAAACGAAGCTGCAGCAAAAGCTTGATGGTTTACTTCAATGCCGAAGATAGTATCAGTAACACAATAGCTTACCAGACAATGATTTTATGGAGTCAATCAGGTCAGGGCAAAGAGAAATTCCAGACTGCTAAAGAATGAATATCATCCTTCCCGTAACTAATTTAAATACAATCTAAAAAATCCTAAACATCTCAGTCATTTTCAGCCCAACCTGCATGTGTTTACTTATTAATTAGAAATATATATATATACAGAGACTGTACATTGCCAGTAACAAGTCACAATCCGTGTAACTTGAAAATTGTAATTTCCAATATTATATGTGCTTTGTTTTATCACTCTGACACAGAGTTTGTCACCAGGTCAAAATGGATAAGCATGGAGTGAAACTTCTGAAACAAATATGTGATTTAACTTACTTTGAGGGGATTAAAACTGCTTGTAAAGGGGACATACACAAAAACCCTTACAGATGCTTTACAGACCCTTACCTTCCTCTCTATTTTTAAAGTCTTTATTTACAAAAAACATATTTTTAATTGTTGGCCCATCTCTTTTTTTTCTCGAATGTGTGATGTGTGAAACTATCATTATATTTCATCAGAACTTCATTTGGTAAGGGTTATTGCATTTAAATTAAAGTTAACTTCACGAGAGACAATTTACATAAATGTAAATGATACATTTCTGAAAAATATTTAAGAATGTGTATTATAATCAGACGTACAATAACCCCTAATATACATACACATGTAAATACACATGTATACTGTATACTGTATATTCCACAGGTTCATGACGATGTTGTTTTTTTTCAACGGTTTGCATTCATCGCGTTCTTCAATTGGTTAAATTTCTACATTTCAACCAATCAGAGTGAGGACAGATGAGCAGCGGTGCGCCCTACGTCACATCCGATTCAAACAACGGCGCGCGCTATGTTTGTCCAAAGCAATGCAAAGACTGTAAACGTCCACAGTCACCTAGTTAGCTAACCCAACTATCTTCTTTACTGCTCCACGTTTTAGCGAATAACCAAAACAAGTGGTGACGCTCAGAGAAACAAACTGACTGTGACGTCATGCTCCCGAACAGAAGATAGTCAATCATTTATGGTAAGAAGCTATCATTAACTACCACGCTTAACTTTAAACGGTACCGTAGCAAGCTAACGTTAGTCTCCTCTCTTTCTCTCTCTCTCTCTCTCTCTCTCTCTCTCTCTCTCTCTCTCTCTTTCTCTCTCTCTCTCTCTCTCTTGTTTAAACATTCTTAATAAAGCTATGGTACTACATTGAGTCGCTTTGAGTGACTCAGTCGGTGACATTGTCCTGAGACGTTGTGTCGTTTTGGACAGCTGTCATCATGTCCCAGATCAACACTTCTCTCCTGGACGAGGTGGCGCAATGGAGTCAGGAAACCTGCCGCCAGGAGCTCAAGTCTGTCCTGCCCAAACTCACCATATCCTCTCAAACGTAACAGCTGACTCATTCAGCTTCATTCTTTAGGTTCATATCACGATGCATAGCATCATACACTGGTTTATTTAAGGAGTGATATGCAAGTATTGTAAAGGTTTGAAACGCACAAAAGATTGGGGGAAAAATACAATATTTGGTATAAAGTCTATAGTTTTTAATTACATATCTATAGAATGTAACTTTATTTTAATGAGGTGGTGGTTTTTATGAATACCCAAATCTTCAAACCCTCTCAAGATGATAGATGGTCATGTTTGGTAAATGTTTGGCTTGGTATTTTCTGGATGAAGCTCGGCACAAGTTTGTGTTTTGCTCACGCTTATCCATCATCTTTCATCATCTATCAGGTTTATACAAAGAAAATGAATTGTCTGTAATGGTTTATTTTTCCTTGACCGTTTGCACTCTTTGCATAATAACTCTGAGAATTGGGACGATCATATACGTAAGTTTCTTCATTGCACAATTTATAATTTCAAACTGCTTACTATTTGCCTTGAGAACTATTTGAGATCTATGTATGAACTGTCTTATAAATATAACATCCCTCCAGGTATACTGAAGGTCATTACGGATATGTTCCTCCCTCATATTGGTTTGTCCGAGCTGGAAGATGAGTGCTTCTCCAAGATCTTACCAAAGGTAAAAAAAAAAACATGATGAATGCATATTGTCATTAGGACGTATTATGTGAACATCTTTACTAGCATTTGTTAAATAACGCAGGGGTCATGGGAAAAGCCCAAAGGATTTGTAGATATAATTATAGTTGTCTTGTGAATTACTATTCATTTACACCTTCCCTTTTAAAGGTGTATTATAGTAATAATTTGTCTTTGTGACTGTTTCTTTCCTTATGTCACAAATGTCTGCAGGCGGTGACCATGTTTGAAAGCATGATCAAGGAACTCTTAAACCAAGTCGGAGGGCTGTCCAGTCAAAACACGGAACTGTGTGCCTTACTAAGAAATATTCTGCAGGTACAATTATTATTACTGCCTTAGTTGTTACATAGAAAGGCTGTGTATTTAAAAATGGTAAAATTAGTAGTAATAAATTCTCACTTCTTTCCTTACCAATATTTTTGACAACATCCTGCTTTCTGTTTCAGGCAATGGTGCAGATAATTGATGCCCTATCCACTTGTGTGCGTCACATTGGCACGTTTGAGGAAACCCCTGACTTAGATGCCATCCGCTCGTTACCGACGTGTATCCTGAAAGTTCTGAGGGAAACCTTTCAGCACTGCAAGGTTGGCCTGTTTGGTTCATCAGTAGATGTAATGAGTACATTTTAACTATGTGCAGAGCTCACTCCCAATCTGCTATAGTTATGGCTCAATGCTTTTAATTTGTAATATTATTAATAATAAAAAATCATGCTACTATTCATCAGAATGAATTATTAAGATATATATATATAAGATACATCTTATCATTATGTATACTGTAAATTCAGATCTTAAGTGGTAGAAGATTTGTCATTTCAGTTTTTATTTAAAACAAAAATTTGAGAATGTATCCTTGCTTATTTTGACCATTTTAAAATGGGTAAAATTTGATTTAAAAAAAATGGATTAGTGATTCCAAAGTGCAGGTGACACTGAATTTTAAAAATACCATTTGCAGTACAGACATACCTAGAGGGACTCATTTGTGCTTGATCCTCAGTTTCCTCTTGTTTTTGGAAATATTTTATTTAACAGAAATATTATTTGAGCTCAAGATGACCTCATTAATTGGAAACTACAGTGACGAGCATCTTTCTGTAGCATGAAACACAATCACTTAGGGATGCAAGAGAACATAAAATCCAGTCACAAATTCAGTTAAATCCATCTTCTGAAAAAAAAAAAAAATGTCTGTGTATGTGACATCTATAAAAATGAAAAATAATGACTTTAAGCGTACTCTGCGTATTGTCCTCAGGAGAGTGAGGTGGTCTACTGTGGCCGTCTGTCCTTGGTGGCTGACCTGCTGCAGGGACTCTTCAAGGAGGCTTACTCCCTCCAGAAGGGTCTGCTGGATCTGTTGGACCGGATTCCCCTGGACAGCAGTGCCCCAGAGGAAGAGGTCTCTGACATTGTGGCAGGTATGTGTGCGTGTATTTGTGTATGCATCTGTTGGTTTTCCAAAGCCACACCCTTTTTTATTAAGCCCTTCCCTTGTTGTACCTGTAGACCATCAATGCAAGTTATTTTTCATCTTCCTCAGTGATTCACAACATGCTGGACATCTGCTCTATTATCTCCAACCTGGACATAGCACTGCATGCAAACACATGGAAATTCCTCATCAAGTCAGTACAGCAGACGCTCATGTTGACCCTTGGGTGTTTTTGTTGATTTCATATTTACTGTCACTGGACGAATCGCTTTGTTTTAAGAGTTGGATGAATACTTCTGTTCAGACAGAGTTTGAAGTACCAGTCATTGGTGGAGGAACATCTACATCACGAGGACATCAGCAACAGCCTGTGTGACAACCTGTTGGTCTCCTTCAACAACTGTGTGGAGCTGGCTGAACAGATTAAGCATGCTGGTCTGCAGGTAGGAAAGCTTTGATTGGTAGTAAAAAAAAAAAAAAAAAAGAGCAGTCGTACAGTTTTCAGCTGCCTTCAAAGAATACACACAAAGTCACAGATCTGTAGGCTACCTGACGTTTGCAGACCTCGTTCTGATTTATTCATGTGTATTTGTGTGTATATATGTGGAAATGTGCGCGTATCTGCATTGTATGCTATCCTTTGTTCTTTTTATGTCTACCTGTGAAACACTTTGAGGCTTGTTTTGATATGTGTTATATCAGTAAGTTTTATTTTTATCAATCACACAAGATATGTTTTTTTTTTAATTAAACATTTATTGCGCAACATGCGACTGACAGCCAATAATCGAGCGTTAAGTATTACAATTACACATAAAAATAGAATTTTCTACAAAACGTGGTGTTTGATGTCAAACCTAAGGGCCAATCAGCTCTTTGATGTGGCGACAGCCAGGCGTTTCCCATCATGCCTTGGGTCATGCAGTCGATGGAGAGCAACTGTGGCACCTGACTCTAAAAAACACCAGCCGCCATTTGGTTTTAACAGAGTAGATTTGATTTTTGTCACCTTTTTGTATTAATGCTCTTTTGTCTTTTTTTATAGGAGGCAACACAAAGCCCAGAATACAAACTGTTCCAGAAAACTGCAAAGATGTGTCGATTTTTTGCCAACACTTTGGTTCATTACATAAAGGTAAAAAAATGTAGATCTGCTTGACTTTCTCTTGACTCTATAAAAACATTATGCCATCCATATGTCTGTTATATTTTTAATTCTCTACAATACAAAGCAGCTGAACTTACATCCCCTCATTCCTTATCCTTTGAACAGGAGTTCAAGTTTTTTCTGACAAAGTATTGTAACTGCTATCACCAACTCTACCTCCAGGTAATCAGGTATGTGTGGTTTTAAGTAGCTGATAAAGACTACATCTTGTCCTTTGAGTTAACAATTCTCGAGTAAAGCGAAACATATATTCTGATGTCTTTCAGTAAGTTCCCTCCCAGCTTGTGTGCTCCAACATTGCCCTCCGCTCTGTCAGAGGAGCTGAAGGCAGCGGCTCTGGTTCCCATGGATGCCCTCCTGCTCCAGCTGTTACCTTTAAGGCCCTTCGTCGAGTTTGTCCTCCAGAATGACCTGCGTGAGTTTAATGCTTGTCGTCAGCTTGATCTTTTCCCTGTGGCACTGTTGATAGATGCTTTTCTGTTTCACTTTACAGTGGAGACGTTGTTTAATACACTTTTCAGTGATGAGCTTAGACCATTCCTCATTCTAATGCCATAAAGTATACAATTTGTACTAGTAATGTGCACTATTTTGCTAATGTTAAAATAAATAATGTATTACATGTTTGTTTTAATTGTAACAGAAATAAATAGATGTCTTCTGATGGTGGACATAAAACAAATTGTGGCTTTGGAACAGTACTGTTAATTTTGAAAACTTAACAAAATAGTTACATGTTTTATTTTAATTTTATTTTGCTAGAGGTGCTGCATCACCGTCCACAATTTATTTAATTTTTTTCCTTTGGGAGGAAAAACGTCAGTTCTGTGAGACAATGATGCCTGTTTCAATGAATGTTTTATATTATATTAACGTTGATCTACTGTTAGGGTGACAATTTAACATATTTCCAACACATTAATGGTAGCATTCACTTTCCCTTTAAATAAACAAATTGGTCAGTAAAGCTGCACTCAAATTAAAACACTCAAAATGTGAGTGACACTCGTTTTTTTCTGCACGTTGATATTTTTTAATTAATTACAGTGAAACGTTTACTTAATTTTGTCATCTCATTCCCGGTGTTAGCATACCACCCACAAACCTCATCAACATTGGTACATAGTAGGAATACATCATTCACACTTTTCCTGTCCGACATGAGGAATTAGATCAGCATCTGCGCTGATACCAGTCCTGTGTATTGCATCAGGGATTCACTAATATAATGTATAGTATGCAGTTGGACACGGGAATCTCATGCATTGACATACCCATTCTGAGGGCCTTCAGGACACATACTGACTAATATTTTACTTCCAAAACTTCATATCCACTTAAGGACTGACTTCTCTGGCTTTTCGTTTATTTAAGAAATTGCGACGTCATTGGCAAAATGTCGACTGCATGTTCTTACTCAAAAGAGAGTGGCCACCGTGTTTCTAGCTGCTGACTGACATGCAACATACTATTCTAGAATGACCTTTGACTTGTTTGTGTGCAGGGTTAGCTCCTGACCATGAGCTTCCTCAGTGTCTGTTGCTGGTGAGCGTCCTGAGTCAGCTCTCCTCCCAACCAGAGGAGGTGCTGCAGCTTTGGTACACTGGCAGCCAGTTCTCAGAGGAAACACCCAGGTAACGAATAGTGGTTTTGTTGTTAAATTTTGTTTTAACATTTGGTGCTTTAATGCAGGTTCAAGCAGTTCATTTTAGAACTGGTTTTCAGGCCAGCAACCAACTATAACCTTTTGGCTTATTTTTGGTTCTTGATGTTGATGGATAATTGATTTTATTTAATTTTTTTAAGTTTTATCTATAGTGCTAATTTCAGTTTCTTATTTTACCGTAAATTCAGAGTACATAATTTCAGCATTCAACATAAATAATGAAATCAAATTTTTAATCAGATTGCATTCCAAATAAGTATTCTAGTAATTATATAACACAAGGACCAGCTGTGTATTGATGAATTGATAACAATAAATACACCAATATTTTACACTGCACAGTAGTGTATATGATTTAATTATTCTCGTATTCAACCTTTGTTTTATCTGATGTACAAAATTATTGATTTTTGATACTGATATTTTATTCAGCAGTAATAAAACCAATGGTCACTAGTAATTTAGGACTTTAAGGACTTTCAGAATTAAATATTGAATAAGACTTGTATTATATAAAAATGCATGCATCTTTCAGCAGTGTTGAAAGAGATTTTTACTCTTCAATTATGTATTTAAACTAATGTTTGTAAAGTTTTTTCCATCCCCTCTGTCTCCAGGCTTCCTCTCTACCAGGCGTTGTTCACTAGCTTCAGGCGATGCTATACTGAGCGTCGGGTACCTGTGCTGTTGCCAGGGGTGATGATGAAGGGACAGGCCCAGGTCCTGGTCACTCTACACAACCACATTTGTGTGCAACTCTGTGCCAGTGTGGCTGCGCTTCCCCCAGTGTACTTCCCCGTGCTGGTGAGGTCTACACTCATAACCACATACATTGTATCATAAGCAGCATCAGGAGAAGTGAACACTGCTCTGTTAGACTATGTACCATCGCGTATGTTTTGACTCAGGCATCATCCCACTTCTCCCCCCACTGGACACACAAATCAAGCATTTGCCCATTTCTTACATAGTAGAAACCAGGAATGGGAATTTTGTTTGACAAACCGAAAAGGGGGTTAAGGAGGGATTGCGAAAGCAACAGTTAACTGAATCTGAAACCAGACGTGGTTTATTATCTTAATGCCCATTATGTCCTGCCATTGTGTTTTTATCATCAAAGATCTGAAGAAAGTTTGGATTGGCAAACTGTCTTGCAAATACTCAAGGATGTTTGATGCAAGCAGGATTTGTTTTGTTTCGGGTGTGGTGCTTGGGGCTGACCTTCTCACAGCAGGGTTACAATGAAACTTGCCAAGAAATATCTTCAATTAATATTTTCCTGAGTCTCTCTTGGACCTGACCTCACCTCAAACCCGTCAGTAAATGAGTGCTTGCCGTGAGTTTGTCTTTATCACTTTGAGGTCCTTTACTAATGATAACTGAGGTTTTCTTTGTCAAGGCTGTTTTAATTAGAGCCTTACCGATATGTTGGAAGGTATTATTGGCCAATATTAGTTTATTAGAGATGCTGTATATCCATACAGGCAAATATGCATTAACATTCATAGGCAGCTTTTTATCATTTGATGAAATTCAACTTTAATGTATTTTTGATGTATGGTTGTATTTACCATTACTGCCAACTTAAAAAAAAAATAGTAAATTAAGTTTTTAGATGTTTTATTTTAGAGTTTGTTCATATTCTGGCCATAATTTGTTTTTGTGCAGGATTTCCATGAATTCATTGCAAGTTGTTCTTTCACTTTCGTTTTCCTTGTTTCTGTTATGTTTCGTGACATCTTGTTTTTCCAGACTCCTGCATTTTCTTCAGTTTACTCCCACCTCCACCTGTCCCCTCTGACCGTCGTGCTCCTTTATCTCTTTTCCAGGAGCGTTGTTTGGTCGACACGGTACTGCAGAGTGATACTCAGACAGCTCTACTGGCAGCAGATGTGTGGTGCTTTACAGCACGGTGAGTGTGTGTTCACATATATCATTTGTATTCAAAAAAAAGTGTACACTCTGGAGCTATATTTTGATCGGGGCGTGCTTTTCTGTACACTGTCATGCTACATTATTTATAACAAACCCAACATTTCAGGTACCTTTAGACTTATTATTGTTACTGTTTCACCACAGTCTTGTTGTCAGCATTTTTTACACATGTATTTCTGTACTATATTAAATCCACTGCTGATTTTATCTTCTCTGCTTACAGGTATGGAACAGCAGAACTTTGTCTACATCACGTCCTCCTCGTTGCTCAGCTGGTGGGTAGAGACCAGTGCACAAAACAGTTGAGAGTCCATTTTGTGGTCTTGTTTTATTTGCATCAGAAAGAAAGGGAGTTCACAGCAAATCGCACTTTACAACCCATTTTCAGACATGAATTCTAAAGATGCTGAGTAGACCTTGAAATTGCAGGATTTCTGAAATCCAGGCTCTTGCCAACAAGGTCCTGGATGTTTCTCCATGTCTGTGACCTCTTCCTGGGCCCTTCCTAAAATAACTCTAAATCCCCTTAATCCCCTCTCTGTAGGGTTATTGGTTAGAATGGGGTCCTCCATGTTTTCTGTGGCACCCCAACAGAGGTGACAATTGGTGTTGTTGGACCTCAGAGACACCTTTTTAATAACCTGTTATGTCATCAGATTAAGCTGGATCCCACTCATTTCCATCAGTTGGTCACCTTTCTTCTGCCTTGATGCCCTGATGATTTCACTCCTCCTGAGTCTTCACACTGGCACTCCTACTGCTCCTCACCTCCTCTCTACTTCTCTCTCTTCTCCCCCAGGTGAAATCTTGCACCACGGAGTGTTCCCAGTCGGCCCACCTGGCCCTGCTGCTCAAACGCATGGTGTTCCTCATGACGCCGGACCACCAGGTTAGAAACGCTGGGAACGGAAATTACATTTTTTATGAAATCACAAATCTACTTAACTTAAATCTAATTTTCCCAGTTTTGTATTGAAATTCACTCAAAAGCAGAGTACACACAGTTGCTACCATCACATTTGACAGTTCAGTAAATACTTATTAATTAACACTGAAAGGCAAAATATGATGAAAGATGGAGAAAACTTGACTTAAACAATGAAAATGGTGTAAACTTTGTATTGCAAGTATTTTACAGTTTCACAGTACTGACAAAAATAGTTTCAATATAATTCTGTAAACTGTCTGTTGCTCCAAAAGTTGTTTTTTACATTTCATAAACATAGAAGTGGCAACAAAGTAAAGTGATGGGCCACCAGAACAGCTTCAGTGATCCTTTGAGTGGATTCTACGAATCTCAGGATGTTTTACTGGATTGATGAACACCGTTGTGCCACAAGAAATTCCCTCATTCCATGTTTTGATGCAGAGAGTTCTGTCTAAGATGGCAGTCCAAAATCTTCCATATCTGTTTATTGGGTTGAGATCTGCTGACTGGAAGGCAATAGCATATGATTCACATAATGTTTATGTATACAGTATTGTACCTAACAACAGTCAGCTACATGTGATGCTGTTTGTTTAACGTGTCTATATATTAAAATACATTGAACTGTGCAAGATTATAATATTGATGTAAGGTGATTTTGTTTTTTATGTATTTATCTGAAATTTTTGTTTTTCCAGATGGAGCTGGTAGCGCGCTTCCCACCATCTGAGGTGGAAAACCTTCCCGTGTGGCGACATGTCCTTCTCAGAGCTCTTTCACAGGATGCTCGTCACCGCGTAGAGGCCGACATCGTGGGCCTTACTCAAACTGCTCTGACCGACTGGCAGAACGGAGGCTACAAACTAGGACACGTGGACAAAGTGGTGAGGACAACCTCCGATTCAGGTTGCAACGGGGATGTAATCTTAACCAGTCAGTGGTTTTTGTTAACGTCACGATTGAGTAGTGGGTTAATGTCTGCTTTGTGCTCAAGTGAAGACGCCATAACTGTGCAGAGACACACTCGTGTGAACTCTGCACTATTTCAGATTGTGAGATACGGGTAAATGGTGTTTCCTGAAGACAAGGAAAATGTAGTGACTGTGATATTTATTTACATGGAGAGAAAAGGGGCAGTACAAACACAAGGGCAAGGCTGCGGCATTATTTCTGTCCTTGTACACTTCAGAGAGTGGATAGATGACAAACGACCACATCAAGTGTTATTAAGAGTAAGAGATGCATGACCTCTTCCTTCCTTTCATCCACCTTTAATAATCTTCTTCAGGGTGTTCCAGTGTCTCCGTTCTATCGTCCAGCTGCTATCAGTTAAATTCTTGTCAAAATGATTAAATCCAGCCGAGAAAACAATGCAAGGAAGCAGAGTGGGGAAATTTTAAATGGTAAACATTAGGGCTGCAACAACGAATCGATGAAATCCGCTTATTAAAAGAGTTGGTAACGAATTTCATCATCGATTCGTTGTGTCGCACGACTATTACGCCACTCAATAAGTCGCGGAGATGTTTGAGTATTAAAAAAAAACAAAAGTTGAGTTGAGCGCAGAGCGGAGCAAAAAAAAAAAGAGCAGAGCGGAGGTAGAGGAAAGACCATCGGAGAGACCCGTAACGTTGTTCTGAAACACATGACGGAGGCAGAGAAATCAGTACGACCTAAGTCATCCAAGGTGTGGGAGCATTTCACACTAAATAAATCGTGTGTGAGAGTTTGTGAGTGTGTGCGTCTGTGAGTGTAGTGTAGAGAACAAGTTCTGACGTTCAAACAAATCCTGTTAAGTTTTCTGATTTGTATTTTTCTTTATTTTTTATAAATTATTTATTGTTCTGACAGCTCAGGTC